>JBCEWC010000458.1:0-56713 GCA_038996855.1 Solanum aculeatissimum | reverse complement strand
ACAGGTTGTATGTTGGTTCTCTCGGGCCTAGAGGGCACCGAGTGCCTGTCCGTCTTTGTAGAGTTGGAGGCGTGACATGTATAGACCATCATGTACAAGCTATGAATAGGTTATTCCTATGCATGAAAGCATATTTTGAATTATGTTTTGGCTTTTAAGCCCAAGCATGCATGATGAAGACTTTGAAATGACTTATGATCCTATGAAAACATGTTCATATATATATATATATATATATATATATATATATGTATTTCATAGGATGGTGACTTAGCACCAAATGAGATTGGAGGTAGGGGACTGTCTCTAAGGATCCTTATATAAAACCTACTTATCTCATAATTACATGCCATTGTAGGTTCGTGTTTATTCCCAATATAGATGATTATGTACCACCACCCACTATGTGGAGTACAGTCTACCTTAGCAAGTACGTTACTCTTTCTCCAGTGTAGAGACAATATCAAAATTTCATATAATAGCTCACATAGTTTTACATGTCGGTTAAGGTTACATTTCCACCTATGTTTATGTATTATAACATTTATGCATCATGGTTTTCGACATCTTGATATGGTATTCTCTTTTATATTTCTCTTCTATATATATATACCCTTGTCATATAATATTGAATGTAGGTTTATCATGTCCATTTTACGTTACATGTTTGCATACTTAGTACATTCAAAAGTACTAATGCATACTTACTGCCTACATTATATCACAATGCATGTGCAGGTGCAGGTAATCCTATCATCCATCCCCATGGCTAGATCCAGATACTTTGATGATTCAGATTAGGTGAGTCCTCATGCTTCAAGGACAGGACCTTCTATCTTACCTTTCATGCTTTGTTTATGTATTAGAGACAACTTTATTTTATGTTCGGGGTGAGCCAGGACCTGTCTGAGCCCCCATTTTATGTCATGAGTTAGAGACATTTGTTGGTCCTATATATTTGATTTAGTTTCAGACTTGTTCATTTTTATGTTATGATCTTCCGTACGTTATGGGTTATGTTAATTTGATGCCTCCACTATGTGTTCTTCATTGATTTACCTTGAATGTTTGATTGTATGCTAAGGGGTTAGTTTGAGGTTCCTTTGGGAATCTCATTCACGTGTTACAACTAGGCCTTAGGCTTGGGTCATGACACTAAAATGCGAGTAAACACTCTTAAAATTAAATTCTGACAGTTCCATTAGCTTTGAAATGGCCAAATTAGGCTAGAAGCATAGTTGACTTGAGTCCCGAGTCTTTTGATGCGAGTTTGAACCTTTTTTAGTGTTTTCGCCTTACAAACTGGCCAAAAGTTAACTTTGGTCAACATTCTTGAAAAACACATCTAAATGAAATTTTGACAACACAACATCTCTAAAATATTGAGTTTGGTCTAGAATGATCTTTCATTATATTTCTGAGGCTTTTGGATTCATTCTGAGCCCTTCAATGGAATTTGTTTTTAAATGGTCATGGGAGTAGAACTCATATTCAGTCGTAATGATCTCACATGGAAATTTTAATTGCGCCATTGAGTCCGAAATACCAAATTTGAGGGGTAGCATAATTTATTTTTGTACATGAGATTCTGAATGAATCTTGAGCACCCCATTAGAGAATTTTAAATGGGAATAATCTATTGGTACGTTGGTGCACTATATCTGGAGCAGCCCACCTCTATAAAGGTAGCCATTTTCATCACTTCGTTCCATCTTCATGTGATAATTTCTTCTTCATTTTGAGCTCAAATTGAGTGATTCAAAAACCTATTTTATGTGGAATGTCGAGAACACTTGGTAGTGTCAAAATTAATGGTGGGTGCTTCGTTTGAGGTAAATTTTGAGTTTTTGCTATTGGTTTAGATGGTTTTTGAGCTGATCTTTTTGGAAACATGGGAAGTTGATTTCTATGGCATTTCAAGTCCGAATTGAGTGGTCCTTAGGTCTAAATTATGGGATTTTTTGTGAGGAATGCATTCTTGGAATCGAAAAGTAACTTAGGAGCTTCGTTAGAGGTGAGTTTTTCAATTTTAGTTGTTGTATTCATTTTTAAATTGGAATTTGAGGAATTTTTGAAAAATCATATCTTGGTCAATATAGGTCTGAATTAAGTGATTCAAAACCCTAATTTACGAGAGATTTTGTGGTGATCGTTGTGGTGTGATTAGTTCTGTTGAAGAAGATTCATTGCGATAAACTTTCTTAAATTAGTTGCTGCCATTGTTGGTCTTTTTGAGCTAAATTCAAGTTTTTGTGGTTGTTGGTGTTAGGGTGCTTTTGGACTCCAAATTATGTCTTATGTTAGGACGTGAGCTCGGGGAGCTGGCTAGGACCAAGTTTTCAAGGTTAATATCTAGAATTCTGGACACAGATTCTATATTTCCCATTTTTATCCCAAAATTAGTCTATTTTTGTTCTCCTAATTTTAATGTCTTAATGATTGTTACAGCATTTTGGATCTCTTTTTGGTAGCTTGGCAGTGTTCCGAAGCTATTTGGAAAGGAAAAATGCCAGCGAGGTAGGTTGAAGTGTGCGTGTTTGACCTACAAGTAGGCTACGATATTCCTTCTTTTAAACTAAGTCTGAATGCGTGAATATTGGTGGAACTGCATGAATACTAGGTAAGGAGTAGTTAGATATGCCTTGTACACTATGGAATTCTGTTTAGTCGATATTTGGGGCTGGCGGGTACTTATTTTGTTACGTTTAGATTATCTATGCTTGATGTGGTTACTTTCTGCTGAGATTATGGATATTTGATGCTTCTATTGGGCCTTAGTCTAGGATTAGACTAGTGATGCTATAGATTCGCATTGTTCAGAGCCGGTAGGCTGATTACTTCTACCCAGTGTGACTCGAGAGGCGTAGATCATTGTAGACTAATACAATAGACTTGAGTCTGATAGATTTGAGCCTTAGATAGGCAGTGACTCGACTTGAGGCCCTAATATCTTCTATGTTCTCACTTTACTCTATTGAGACGTTCTCGATCACTCGTTGGGGTTCACTAGACTTCAAAGATGACTTGTTTTGACCGTCAGGCCATGTTAGATATCTTGGGAGATTTCATCCATGGTTAGAGGTCTGGGATTTGTATCCCTTGCTATTTACTATTTACTATTTAGCCTCCTATGATGGAGTCGACTATCCAAGTTCAGCTACGAGTTATATTATTATCATCTACGACCCCCACATTTACGTTTTAAAGGTCCAAACTCTGTACTCCCCCTTTTGTGGTATTCGATATGATTGACATTGTTCTTGACGGGGCCCACATCCGCGTCTTAAAGCTCTGAGCTCTGTGTTCCCCTCCTTCTTTTAGGGTTCAGACTCACTAATACGGTGCACTTGGTCGAATAGGGCTTCACTTGCATAGTTAATTCCTAGTGCATGAGTGTACCTACTAGGCTTATGGGGGCCCAGTGGGCATTCAGGTTTAGGTTAGATAGCCTCTTACACTCGTGTACCTACCTGCACTGTTCTTGTTCTTACCCTCATGGTGTTGTATTCTAGTTTTTTCTGCTTTATTTACTTGCATACTCAGTCGACCTATGATACCTATTGAGTACCTTTTTCTGATACTCATACTACATTTTGCATCTGCTCTGTGATGCAGGTCCTAACATAAGTCGCCGACGTTGATTTTACCCAGCTAGTAGCAAACATTTTCGGAGACTTGGGTGAGCATCTGTCGTTCTAGGTTTCATTTCAGTCTCCCTCAGCACTTGTGACCTGTCTTTTGCTTTTTGAGACTAGTCATATTTATGTATATGTATATTATTATTTTGGACCCGGTTAGGGGTTGTATCTTGTCTTAGTAGCTCTGTATTTGTGACTTCCAAGTTCTGGGAGGAATTCTTTTGCCATATGTATCTGTATATTATCTTATTTTAGTGTTGGTTCCTTATTATTATTATAAATCTCCATAAATTGTGAACTCTAGCTAGTTTTTTGCCCTCACACCCATTACTAGCAGCTTTCAGGTTACGTGATTGGCTTACTTGCTGGTGGGACATGGTAAGTGCCATCATGACTTGAGATTTTGGGTCGTGATAGATTAAGTATAGGAGAGGTGGAGAAAAAAATCCGAACACTCCTCACTTAAATTTTAAAAATGGTATTGAGATTGAGCAAGTCCGCAACGCGAACTTGTTCATTTAAGTTTAATTTTTTCCTAGAACACATAAAACACATTGGTGACATGGATTTTATGAACAAAAGCGTAAATCACACATGGAGTGCGTTTTATGAACAAAAGTGTAAATCACACTCATGGAGTGCATTTTATGAATAAAAGGTATAAAATGAACTATGGTGGGGTAGATTTGCAACGCGAACCTATTGCGTACTCTTCTGGTTAAACAATTTTTTCATAACAAAGTTATCTTTCAAATTTCTTGACCAAAATTTCACCAAAGCCATTTTTAGATGTATTTTTTGAATCCCTTTTGATATTTCAATCCGGTTTTAGCTAAAAATGACTTGGGATGTTACACATCTCTTCATAATCACTCTTCCTTTTAATTATTTCTCATCCTTTTTCTTCGCCTTTAATTAGCCTAGTAGATATTTGAAAAAACGAATTCGATAAATAGGTAATGTATACTTCATAATATAGTTGAGTTATATTCAATTTTTTGAGTGTATAATAATATATAATTAGTGTATAGGTAAACTAAATTTTTTGAGAGTGCTGTAACGTATAGTTGCATATACTTTCCAGGACTTTTTTTGACTATTTTTATATAAATAAAAACATAACTATATTTGTTTTATTTAATTATTTTATTTTATATATTTGAAACTATCTCCTAAATAATTACCTCCACCCTACCCCACCCCCACTCCCCTCCAAGAAAAAAAAACCAAGAAAATTGTTATGAAACTATTAAGAAGAAGAATGAAGTAAAAGAAGAGAGAAAATATTTTATTTCTCTTGGGAACTTGTATAGTTCACACGCTTTGACTCTATCTATAAATTATCCAGTAATAAGTCTTTCACATTTAGTATTCAAATTGGATCAGTGATCGATTCTAGGTTTCGTCGTAAACCTAATTGGTTATTTTTGTTAGCAAATAGGGGGTTTCCAAGTACATGATCAAGTACTTATTACTTTTTGAATTGTTCTGTTTAAAAAAAAATGATCTCCATTCTTTTTTAGTTAATTTTAAAAAAAGATTTTTTTTCTCTTTTTAGCAACATTTTAATTTTAACTTTCCATGTGACATGTTTAAGGCCACAAGATTAAATGATAATTTAGTACATTTGACATGATTTTAATTTAGAACCACAATATTGAAAAATCTTTTTTTTTCTTAAATTTCATATCAAATCACATAAGATATATTCTTTTTGAAATGGAGGGAGCAATTACGTACTATACTTGTCTGGATTATTCGTAAATGCGTATTTACAATATAGGCATGATAATTAGTTGGACGAAGCATAAAAATCCAATTACCAAAATTATTAGTTAATACAAGTTGTGAATATTGAAAAAAAGTCTCTTGAAGGATTAGAAATTTAATTATAGAAAAACCTCTTTATTTATAGGTGAAAATTAATTTAATCTCCAATTAGAATTTTTAAATTTTTCATCAAAAAAATCTACATGACAAAAATTCACTATAATATAAATATATTTATAACAAAAACTATGACAAAAATTATCAACTGAGAAAAGAAGAAAAAGAAAGAATAGATACCGGCATAACAAAACCGCTATATTCCCTCCGGTGGTCCTTCACGTCTCGATTTCGAATATATACCGGCACATTCTCGTCATTCGAATTACACGACGCACATCTCCTCTCCGATCGAAATGGCCTCCGTCGAGAACGGCAGCGGACAGCTGCAATCAACGTTGATCTTCCTCGGCACTGGTTGTTCTAGTGCCGTTCCTAATGCATTGTGCTTGATCCGCCCCTCCGATCCTCCATGTACCGTCTGTTCCCAGTCACTTACCTTGCCACCTGAAGAAAACCCTAATTACAGGTCATTTCTCTATTATCTGTTTTTTAATTTTATTGCATTGTGATGGTTTTTGAATTGTTGATCTGTCTGTATAATATGTATGTTCTGATTTAGGTACAGTTTAGTTAATCTAGCAACTTGTTGAGCAATGTGTTTTAAAAGTAATTGTCACATTTTCAGTATTGAGAACTGTTCAATTGCAGCTTATCGAGTTATATGAAGTAGTGGCTTATTAGAAACCATTGCTAATCTATTAATGGTGAGAGCAAGTATAGATTGATTGATAATTGGGAAATGATAAGAAGATGAGGAAGCAATTACAATTTCATGCTTTTTATTGTACGTTTAATTAGTACAGTAGAAGTCTTTTGAGGTTTGTTTTTGCAGAATTCATATCATATCTCATATAAAAGTTCAAGTTGTTAGATAGATACACTTGCTTGCGTACATTCTTGGCATTAATTGTATTATTGTTGATTGGTGGTGGTGAAACTAGAACCTAGAACCTCAATTTGATGTGGTACCACATTGAATTATGTGACATCTCATATTACAATCTTACAAGAACTGCATCTATTTTATCAGTACTATCACTGTAAAGAAAAGAAGAATGGTATCATTGGATAAAGATACAAGTCTAACCTGTTAGAGAAAGGAAATGTCTAATTCTTTTATACTAGGTTTGCAACATGTTAGATAAGTATCAGCTATACAACAACATTTGAGCAATATGGTTGATGATGAGTACACTTGTGCACTCTGAGAATTGTTTAATTGAGCTTAAAGTTATGAGGTGTGACTGGTAATAATAGTTGTGTAATGGCCTGCAGGTGTAATACATCTCTTCTTATCGATTATTGTAAGGAAAATGGTGAACACAAGTACATATTAATTGATGTTGGGAAGACGTTTAGGGAGCAAGTACTTCGGTGGTTCACTCGTTATAGAATTCCTCAAGTTGATTCTGTGAGTTCATTTCAAGTTTATTAGTATACTTTTTCTCAGTTGCATTACTAGTAGATTGAGGTTGTGTAACACAGTTGATGAGAAAATTGTCAAATGTGGATAAAAAGTTAATTTGATGAATAACTTGAACCATCTGGCTTGTGTATACAACTTAGATTTACGTGTTGTTAGGTAATTACAACAACCACCTTGCCTCTACCTTTGCAGGACAAAGAAGTTGTTTCCGTTAGATCCTTTGGCATGCTATTAGGTAATTGTGTGAAACAAATGCAACCGCGCATAATTAAAAGCTTATTCATATGCTGATACTCTTGTTGTCAAGCTTAACTTACCTATATGACTAGACCTATGTATCCTTTGAGAGCTCTAACATTAAAAGCCTGGTTGGAAAGTCATCATGTAATTGAGATTTGGTGTAATTGGGTGTAATTACATTCTTTGACCCGTTTGGTAGGCCAAGTAATTACTAGGCAAGAGAGTAATTTGGTGTAATTAAAGTGGTGTAATTACAGTCTTCAATTCGCATGGGAGGGTAAAAAATTGGGTGTAATTACTCTATGTAATTACATGAAATTTTTTAAAATTCTTTTCTTTCTATTTTTATTTTTTTGTTATGATTTAGTTTTTATTTCTATGATTTTAAGTTTTTTTAATTTTTATTATTTTAATATTTTCTAAAAATAAATTTTATTTATTATTTGTATTTCATTTCCTTTTCACTTTCAACATTTACTTCTTCATGTGATCCATGCAATTTTTCGTATTATCTATTAATTTATTTATTTTAGTTTATTTTTTCATCAACATAATTTGTATGTATTCTAATTTTTTTCTCAAAATGTTTTTTGTAACTATTCTAATTTTTAAACTAAAGTAGAATTCATTGTTGAATAATGTTATAATCTTATATTTTTCTTTTCTTTAATATTAATTTTTTTTTCAAACCTGCATTTGATGATGTTCGTCAAAATCTTATACTTTTAGTTTTTATGATTAATTTAATCAAAATATACTAATTTAAAAAATATAAATTAACTATTTTTTTAATATTAGTTAAGAATATATGTTTTTTTAATTAATATATTTTCAAAAGATTATATATATATATATCTTAAATATTTAAATTTAATATCATTTACAAGTTCTCTTTCTTGTCTAATATAAGTTTTAATTTTAGATAATTAATTTTAATTTTTAAAATTTAATATAACCTTATGATTACACTTGTGCAACCACACAAGACACTTGTAATTGCACTGTAATAACATTGTGACAAACAAACAGGCTATTGTAATTACTAGGCTAGTAATTACTGTCGTAGTAAATATACCAATTCCAATTACCCGGTGGCTTTCCAAACAGACCCTAAGATATTTCTAGGTATATGATTTTTGTCTGTTCTTTTTCCTTGATTGTAATTTCTGTCTCCTTGTGCCACACATGTTTCTATTACATGTTGTAGCATTGATTTGCTTATTTTAGTTTGTCATAATTACATGGTTATCTGTAACTAAGAAACAAGAATGCATGTAAAGGATATGGATAAAAGATAAAAGGATAGTATGTTTATTTTTAGTAGCTTTTGGAAATGGGAAACCATTTTTCGCATGCGAAACATGTTTGTCTTTATATTACTTCTCGCTCATCCTTCTTTTCTTTATGTTAATATATTTGTAATATTTGTGACTTGGAGGCATCATATTTTCCTAGCTGTGCTGCTTTTCATCTGTCTTCAAATTTTCTTTTGATCTGTGTTTGATCTGTCTTCAATTATTGATAAAGATTCAACATTGCCTTCAGACAAGGGAAATATTTCAGACACATTTCATTATTGTGTCTTGGATATTCCCCAAATACTTTCAGATTGGCAAAAACACACAAATGACCTGGAACTAATAACTTCTATATGACCTCACTTGAAATTCAATTTTTAAATATCCCCTAGTTTCTTGACTGTCCAGAATAATATTAATGAGTCGGTCTACTTCATTATCCTTTTCTTTTACATTAAAATGTCCAAAAGCCACATTACATTAGCACCATAAGTGCAATCTTGGTTATATTTAGTTTCCCATCATAGAAAATTCATATCTTAAAGAGATGCTCTTTGTATTTTTTGGTACATAATTGCATACACAATTTGCCCAGACTATTCTGGGCAGAGTTCCTTTTATTACAATAATGCTTGTGTTAGGGTAAGGTTTACTACGTGCACTCTTCCTTCCCCCGACTCTACTTGTGGGACCACACTGAGTATCTTGATTTTTGTTGAGTTAGCAGAATGTTCGGCTTATAATGAGTTTCCCAAGTATTAAATTGCAAATTATATTACTTTTACCTTTCTAAAAGAAAAGGCACCAATCATTGTATGCAATTTGATCAGAGTATAGATACTTCAGGTCTTATCACAAAACTTGTGTTTTGAGAGAAATTCACAGTATGCTGCTCTTTCACTTGGAAATTTTACTCTACTAACTTTCTAATTGTAAAAGAGCTTCAATATTTCTTAGCTAGGGGTGCAAATAAACTGGGATAGAGAGTTGATAGAACTTTTCAAACAAAACACACTTTGTGAAATGACAAGTATGTTGTTTCATCAAGCTAAACCGAACAATTCATGAGGATTTGGGAAATCTAAGAGGTGGTGTTTTGGGACTTATGTATCTGGTTATAAGCATTCTAGGTATTGAATTATGAGACCTCAAGGATGCTATGGTATCTAGAGCTAAAAAACATTGGAAGATATAGCTATTTCAGCATCTGTGGGAAGTGTACCAAATAAGTTGATTGAGTTTCCTTTAAGCACTTTGCATCTTTGGTTTATTGATAGGGATATTAGGAAACTAGGAAGACGATGATATGCCAAAATGCGCATCTAGAGGGTTTAAATTGCAGAAAATGAAAAATAGAGGTAGAAGCATTCTGACAGAATTGATAGACATCAAAAGTTTCTGGATTTTGAAGAGGATTCCAAAGTGAGGAAATGAACTGTGCTACACCAAAGCTATTGGTTAACAAAATAAATCACCAAAACTATATCGACATACAACACTAATCTTATTCTCCCAAATTCTTCACCAAGAACAAGCATTTCATAGGATTCATCATAAATTGGCTGGTAACTGGGAATATGTTTTTAGTAGTCTTTTAGTCTTGTCAGAGATTTAAATAGAGTAGAAATTTAGAGAACTTGTTCTTTTGTATTTTAACCTTATTGCTCAAAACTAAAAGGAATAAATATTGGAAAAATCCAGTATAACACATAAAGCTCTGCAGGATGTTCATTAGTTCAATATTCTTCCTAAAACTTATGTATAGAATGAAACTTATTAAGAGGTTCATATGTAGGGCATCTTGAATTTGTTTTCACACAGTTTTTCATGGTCTGCACCTGCTCGACTCAACTTGCCAAAAACGGAAACCGTATTCACAAAGGTCAAATGTTTCCAAACCAGAACTCTAGGTACAGAAAATAAAAAGAGAAAACAAATTTTCCCAGTTTGAGAGAACACAAATTTTCCTAGTTTTTTTTTTCACTGGAAACAAATCTGACATCTGATGGCCGTAGTTTGCCTCTCTATTTGATAACAAATATCAATGTGAACAAACTTTACTAACATATATCAATATACAAAATAAAAGGTTTTTATTTTACTTTTGGGTATCAGCTACATAGCAGATGGAGATCTGGTTCAACCATCTGCTTTGTTGTTGATCTGAAAGCGCTAAAAATATTAGTCATTACCATATTTCTCTAATTGCTTGGACTAAATTTAACTGAATGACGGTGTTCTCCATTAAAAGAAGCTGTAAAAAGTCTAGAGAATTGTGATAAGAGATAGGTAAATGATTGAAGCAGCTCACTTTTATCTTCAATATTGTTTTGTGAGATAGAAAGGTCTTCCAATTTTTTTCTATTCTATATAGAGCTATCTATTTGGAACACAGCTTGCTTAGCCGAAGGTTGTGATATTATCAGATTATTTTGACTCATGAGCATGCTGATGCAACTCTCGGCTTGGATGATATCCGTGCAGTGCAACCATTTAGCCCGACAAATGACATTGATCCAACACCAGTGTACCTGACTCAATATTCAATGGATAGGTACTTTGATGAAATTTTGTTGCTTGTATATGTCTAACAGTGTTAACCACCGTTTTTCTTATCCGGCATCAGTAGTCAATCTATAATTCTATAAATGTTATGGAGTTCAGTAGTGCACTTCAATGAAGTTGTCTGGTGGACTTCAAGTTAATCCCTCAAATCTGGACCTTCTCCTCCATGACAACCCAAAAACAATAACGAGAGGGAGAAAGAAAGAAAGATGATGAAGGAGAAGATGGATTGAAAGTCTGGGTGTCAATATTCCCCCCCAATTTTGAAGATACACTTAACATTTAGTTGAACATCCTGTCATGATTTGGACTTTGTGCTTTTAACTAAGTTAGTGGTTTTACTGTTGAAGTCTGTGATACAAGTTTTTGTTGTACTTAAATAAAGTTTTTTTCTTCTTCAAAGCTATGGATATAACTTTCCACTTGCATGAAAGTATGTAAAAGTTGTAATTTATTCGGTTCTCACTATTCCTTTCTGTTGTTACTTCTGCCATACAATTCCCTTGTCCTTGATTCATAAATAAAAAGTACACATTCTCCAGATTTTACCTAACAAACAATTAGTGCATTGAGAGCAAAGTAATGACATTGAAAATATGTACATGCATACTAAACGTGGCAAGCTCTTCTATATCATCTTTGGGTTTTATATATAATCATGTTTTATTTATGCAGCATTTGCCTCTCGTGCAATTTTCTTGATTCTCCTTCAGTTCTTTTTCTAAAACAGCCTTGTTCAGAAATTCCCTTACTTAGTCCAGAAGAAACTTAAGGATGGCCAGGAAATTAGACGTGTAGCACAGCTTGATTGGCAGATTATTGAAAATGATTGTGAAAAGAAGTTTGTTGCATCAGGACTAGAATTTGTTCCATTGCCAGTAAGTTTCACCATACCTCCCTTTATTTCAATGAATTCCATATTTCCTTGTGTCTTGTCTTATTTTAACTTGTAGAGTTTGGATAGGTAATGCATGGCGAAGATTACGTGTGCTTAGGGTTTCTTTTTGGTAAAAAATTCAGAGTTGCATATATATCAGATGTTTCACGCTTTCTTCCAACTACTGTATCCTGTGAGTATTATCTCTATTCCTCTGATATGTGGATTTTGATCTTTGATCATTGTGAATCTTACCCTTTCATCCAATGAACTGAATATTTCATCGAGTCACTGGACTTGAGGATAGCTGAAGCCTCCTGGCCTAGTTCTCATTGGATGGAAATGTGTATATACTTGATAACTGAAGGCTGAATCTTGTTAAGGAAGAATTTACTTTTGCAGACATTTCAAAAGATAGTGATCAACAACTAGATCTGCTTATTTTGGACACACTCTATAAGGTCAGTTTAGGAATTGTAAAATTTCAATTATTTGATTACATCTTTCTGTTGAAGCCCATAAAAAGCCTGTTATTCATTCTAATGCATGTCTATGGCATTAAATTTAAAAGTAATAGTGACCACTTGCATAATCTATGTGATATAGGACCACATGAACATGCTTTGGTTGTTACTAGAATGGATAGCAGAATATTACGTCGGTGCATTCTCATTGTTAGTTATTCTTCCAGATCTCACTTTAATAGCATAGTTACTAAATGTCTGCTTTATACCAACCCAATGATTGTCACCATGAGTGGAGTAACCATTTGCATATATGTTGTACTGTAGATATATTTTGTTTTTGTTTTGGATAACAATGGTATTTGGGTTTATATGCGTGTGGCTTGGAGAATCTACTTAGCACCCACTACCATCCACAAGTACAAATACTGGATAACTCTGTCCATCAAAATTAAAATAGATGGAAAGAGAACAACCTGGCCTTTGTATCTTCTGGGACGTGAACCTCGGTATCCCATGGTCCATTCCTGCTTCATTGTCACTAACACATCCTTGGGTGTTAGATATAGTTAAGTTTTTTCTCAAATGATCCTCAAAGCATGAACTACCAGCTTAGAGATTGCACCCGAAATACTTACTATTTAGAAAAATGAAATGTAGTCTTAAGAGGGGATGGTTTGAGTGGTCGAAGAGTAGGGAGTAATAATTTGGAGAGCCAGTTCTGATTCCTAGATACAATAATCAATGTTAGACCATTCCTTCTTTGGTGAGTAGGTATACATGACACTTGTGTTTGGCTTGTAAACCGTAGTAATTTAGCCGATGAATTAGTTAAGTATATGCAATGAGCTCAAGTGTAGTAATTTATCCGATGAGCTCAAGTGCGTGTGAGTTGACCCCACACAAAAAGAAAACAAGAGAGAAAAGAAAACTCTCTCTCTCTCTCTCTCTACGGTTTACAGTCTAAATTTACACTTTTCTAATGTTAATTTTCATACTTCGGATTTGTGCACTGCCATGATTTGGCACGGTTCAGATTTTCTTTTAAAAAATAATAATTTGGCAACTCTTTTACTTTATTTAAATTTCCTTTGTTTCTTTCTTTAAAAATTGTATCAGTGCATGATTGTGTTTTGGAGCTTTGACATAAAAGGTCAAAAGGTTATAAACTTTAATCTGTTTGCGATCTTTGATTATGTTGATTTAATTTTTTTCGATCTTGTTGGTTACATTTAGAACACAAATATAGTCATATAGATAGTATTCTGCTACTCCTTTTGTCCTATTTTATATGACACCCTTTTCTTTTTAGTCCATCCCAAAAAGAATGTCACGCACTGTAGTTAGAAACAATCTAACTTTAAAATTTCAATTTTGCCTTTTGTGAAATAATTTTCAGCCACACAAATATGTAGGGATTACTTTAGATCACAAGTTTCAAAAGTCTTACTTTTTTTCTTAAATATCATGCCAAGTCAAAGGGTGCCTCATAAAATGGAATAGGGGGCGTATTGAAGTTTTAACTTTTGCATTTAATAAATAAAAATAATGATTTACTTTGCAGTATGCACATATGAATCAGCCCCCTATTTAAAAACTTTGTCTGTGCCTTTTTCGCTCCACATACCATCCCTCAGAATGTTCCCTGAGCTCAAATTATAGGTTGGTCAATTTCTTAAAAGAAATTGAAGGGATAACACTTTGTTGCCCTTGGAGAGATGCTATGAAGTAAATCTTAATATTAAGATTGTGTCCTATGTTAGTTGAGTCTCTGTAATACCTTTTCGTATTTTCTGCAGTTGATATTTGCTGCAGTCCTAAGATGCCCGACGAATGGGAGTATGGTTCCATTGTACAAGAACAAGGGTGATAATCAAAACTGTAACAATTACAGGGGCATCAAGTTGTTAAGCCACACTATGAAGGTCTGGAAGAGAGGGTGGAGATGAGGGTGAGAAAAAGAGTGTCTAATTCAGAGAATCAATTCGGATTTATGTCGGGGTGGTCGACTACTGAAGCAATTTATCTTGTTCGGAGATTAGTGAAAAAGTATAGGGAGAGAAAAATGGACCTTCATATGGTGTTCATTGACCTTGAGAAAGCCTATGACAAAGTTCCAAGGGATGTGCTATGGAGATATCTATAGGCGAAAGGTGTTCCTATGGTGTCTATTAGGGTGATAAAGGACATGTATGACAGAGTCAAAACTTGTGTAAGAACGGTGGGAGGAGACTCAGAGGATTTTCTTATTTAGATGAGACTTCATCAAGGATTTGTGTTGAACCCTTTTCTTTTTGCCTTAGTGATGGATGTGCTGACACGATCTATCCAAGAGGAGGTGCCATGGTGTATGCTATTTGCAGATGACATAGTACTGATTGATCAGACTCGGTCTAAAGTTAATGATAGATTGGAGGTTTGGAGATATACTTCGGAATCCAAGGGGTTCAAATTGAGCAGGACTAAAACAAAATACTTGGAGTGTAAATTCAATGTTGCAAGAGATGAAACAGACATTGAAGTGACGCTCGCCACTCAACCTATTCCAAAGAGAGAAAACTGTAAGTATTTTGGGTTCATCATCCAGAGTAGTGGCGATTTCGATGATGATGTCACACATCGTATTGGGGTAGCATGGATGAAATGGAGACTTGCCTCTAGAGTATTATGTGATAAAAAGATACCACCTAAACTTAAAGGCAAGTTTTACAGAATGGTGGTTAGACCGTGTCTTCTATATGGGGTGGAGTGCTGCCCAATTAAAAACTCACATGTTCAGAAGATGCAGGTAGCGAAAATGAGGATGTTGAGATGGATGTGTGGACATACTAGAAGTGATAAGATTAGAATGAGATCATCCGGGAGAAGTTAGAGGTGACCCCTGTGGCTGACAAGATGAGGGAAGCGAGACTGCAATAGTTTGGACATGTGCAGAGACGAAGTACCGATGTTCCTGTTAGGAGGTGCGAGAGGTTGGATTTAGGGGTTCCACGGAGGGGTAGAGGTAGACCGAAGAAGTATTGGGAGGGGGTGATCAGACAAGATATGGCGAAACTTCATCTCACCGAGAACATGACCTTAGATAGAAAGGAGTGGAGGTCGCGAGGGTAAAAGGATAATAGGCTAGTAGGGGTAGGTTGAGGTATGACTTTGTGATACAGTAGGTTAGTAAGAGTAGTAATGTCTTTATATCCGGTGTTGTCATCATTCGTCTTATATTTGTTACTTCTATCGTATTTACATACTATCATTTGTTTTTCATTCTTAGTCGTTTTCCTTTTTTCTTTGCTTTTCTTCTCCCTTTTTTTCCATATCTAGTATCTTTTGCTTATGGGGCTTGATTTTTTTAGACGAGGTTTTCCCGGAAACAGTCTTTCTATCTCTATGAGGTAGTGGTAAGGTCTGTGTACATTTTACCCTCCCCAGATCCACTTGTGGAATTCCACTGGGTATATTGTTGTTGTTGGTATTTGCTTAAACAAAATTACCCTTTATCTTAAAAAAGATTGGTGTCTTATGCTTCCTTTTCACTCCTCCTTTCCTCCTCATGTTTAAATTTCTCTCTGATACCTTTCTCTGATCATTCTTTTTCCATTTTCCTTCCATCCAAGAAAAACTCCCTAAAATGCTGCTCTCAACTCTTCCTGCATACAGTCAAATCAAGGGAAGTTCTGCTCTTGTCGATACTCAAAGGTTGAGTCCTCTTTATATATATATATATATAATAATAATAATAATGGTAACTTGAATATCAAAGGAAAAAACGTCACTGCGGTGCCAAAACCTATATAGAGAAATATGACAGCAGCTCCAGATATTAATCCTAATTGTTATAAAGCATTTGCCAGATCTACTAAGGATACTGCCTCCTCTACAAAACATTCTTTACACCAAAAATGAAAAAGAAGAAAGCACTTCATCTTAAAATTTTGTAAAGAGCTATTTCTTCCTTAAAAAACTCTTAAAGTTCATTATTTCCATACTGTCCACTATATACAAGCAGAAACATTCTCCACCTTTTCTTCCATCTGACTACACCCCTTTGCTATTCCAGCTCTTAGCAGGTCATTAGTGTTGGAAGTCATACACCATTGGAGGCCCATAATGTTAAGAAAAAGTTGCCAGTGCCACAGAAGACCAGTGATAGAGCAATGAAGAAATAGATGGCTATTGGATTCTGTTTCTAAACCACAAAAAGGACAGCTAGAGCATAACTAAAATCCCTTTCTCTTTAAATTCTCTTGAGTCGGGCAAGCTTCTGTTGCCACTAACCAGGAGAAACACACAACTTTTGTGGGAACCTTGACTTTCCAAATATATCTCCAGGGCCACTGTGCTATTTGCTGATACAAATTACACAATGTATGATAAACAGAATTCACTGAAAAACACCATCTTTGCCAGATTTTCCGTAGAGCTTATCACAAGACTCTGTTAACCCTTTGAAATCTTCCAGAGTCTTAAAAATTTCTACAACTCCTTCTACTTTAAAAAGTTCCTCAACTCCTACTTCTTAGTCATTTAGGGGCCTTCTAAAAGTTATATTCCACCCTTGAATAACCCATATTGTATCTAAACTTGCTTCATGGAGGGAAGCAATGTTGTAAAGGTCAGTGAATAAATCTTTTAGAGTACCATGGGATGACCAATTATCAGCCCAGAACAAAGTTTTTCTACCATTTTCCACCTTGATGCTGGAGTTGGCTGCAATAATTTCCCAGTGTTATCTGATAGACTTCCATACTTCAAACCTATAGGAACAACTAACACTCTTTGAGCACCACATCCCATGTTCTGATTACCCTTCTCCATAGAGCATTTTTCTCTCAATTATATCTCCATAGCCACTTTAACAATGTTTGAGCCTGCAAATTTTTAATGCCCAATCCCACTCTCCTTGCTAGTAATTAAGGATTTCCATTTTACTAGGTTGATAGCTTGTTTCTCTTTGTTTCTTGCCAAATGAAAGTTCCTTCCTAGTGCATCAATCTTTTCCCATACCTTTCTAGGTAGAGGGAACAAAGACATCACGTAAGTGCATATCTAGAACACTGTTGACCCAAACAACACCCGGTGATAAGTATTGCCTTTTTCAGCTTGCCAATCTCTTCCCACACCTTTCTACCACCTCATTCCGTAATTCTGGAGCAGTATTTTTACTACCCAAAGGTAAACCCGAACAGTGTTGTGAAAGACAATCGCCTTGTCGCCAATGGCGAGAGGCGAGGCGACCCTTCATTGTCTTTTAGCTTTATGGCGAGGCGATCTTCAAAAGGCGATGCCATAGCGACAAAGGCGAGAGGCAAGAAAGGCATCACCTTTTGTATTTTCTTAAAAAAAGGGACCAATTTAGAGTTTTAAAAGTTAAAAGATAATTTTAGGGTTTTCTTTCCAAATTTGCACTCTTACACTTAGACTTCGACTCCAACCAAATGACCCGACTAGACTTCTCCCACGACCAGCCAAACTTTTCCAGAGACTTCAAAGTCCAACCAGTACGTATTTCCTTCTTTAGATTTCTTTTTCCTGTGTGTTTTTTACTTCTTCTTCTTTAGACTACAGAGTTACTTCTACCTCTGTTATTTTTCTTATTGTTTTAACTTATTTTTTGTTCTCATTCAAGTTCTAGACTTGTAGTATCTACTATCTATTTTTAGTTTTTGAATTGAAATATTTGCTAATATTTTATTGAGATTGAGATTTTCATTATTTATTTATGCAATTAAATATTTTAATTTTTTTGTATTAATTGACGGCGTACATCAAAAAGGCGAGCGCCTTGCCACTTGCCTCGCCTCACCTTGTGGCGAGGCAGACTCTTGTCGCCTTTCGCCGTCAAAACACTGAACCCGAATTGACAGTAGGTAGATAGCCTACCCCATACATCCCAAAATGGCTGCCAAGGTTTGAATATCCTCCGCTTCTTTAACAGAATAAATCATACTCTTCCTCCAGTTTACATGAAGCCCCAGGACGGCCTAAAAATTGAATAGAATTAGACTTAGATGTCATAATTATTCTGCCTTTACTTCAAAAGAACCAATGAATCAATCAACATAAAGAAGATGTGTGATCTCCACATGTTCCCCTTCATAGAAGCATTGAAGCCTTTTATCCACCATCCAGCTTGCACACTTTAGTATTTGATTCGGACCTTCCATGACAAAGAGGAACAAGAAAGGTGACCCCCCCTCTCTTTGTTAGCAAGAAGTGGTTTGACCCAATCACCAAAATAGAGAGCTCAACCGTCTTGATACAAGAAGCTATCTAGTTGATCTACTTCCTTCCAAAACCCATATCCTCAAGCACCTTGAGAAGGAAACCATGATCATTGGCATTCTCAATATCAAGCTTACAAAGAATACTATTCTTGCTCTTTTAATCTTGTATCCAGATATTCATTGGCAATGCCTTGATGATCTGTCTGCCTTCTGAAAAAGCTGTCTGATGCCCATTGACCAGCTCATGAGCCACCTTCTTCAACCTCTGTCAAATTTTTTTGAATAATCTTGTACACTCTTCCTACTAAACTAATAGGTCTGAAGTCCTCAATTTCCTTAGCATTACTTGTTTTTGGGGAGGAGAGAAACATAGGAAGCATTAAAACACTCCTCAAAGTACTCATTGCAATGAAAGCTCCTGATGGTATTCATTAACATCTTCTTTCACAATCTCCCAGTAATGAAAGAAGCCCATAGAGAAATCATCCGGACCAAGTGCCTTATCTTCTGCACAAAATCTTAGACTCTCCACCACCTCCTGGTCTTCATTCTTTCTCCTTTTCCGAAATTCTAGTGCTACCTTGATAGGAGAATTGAGGTCTCCAACTTTCTTTTTTTTAGTAGAGATTATGATAGGACACAATCTCATTCCTAATCCCTACTGGATCAGTGATTAAGTTCCCGTGTACCTCCTGCTTATCTATATGATTGAACCTTCTGTGAAAATTTGTCATTTTTTTTATGACAAGGAAACCTGCAGTTACTACCCATTGGGTGTGCACAGGGCAAAAACCCACTCCTATGCAATAGCTCGCAAATCACACATGAGAGGTAACCCGCTCTAGACAAGCCCAGTGGGACGAACTTGACCCAAAAGGCAAACTCCTTTCACCGGTAAGGAATTTCGAACCTGAGACCTCCAACGGGGAAGGACCAAGCCCAAATTACCAGGCCACTCGAAGGGTCGAGAATTTGTCATTTTTCAAGAAAAGTTGGTGTTTTTATCTCCTTGCTTTACCAAAAAGTTTTGGACCTCTACCTCCGTGAGATCTCCTTTCTTTTTTTCCCATATTCAGGAATTCCATTTGTAATGTTGTATTCTTCAATATTGAAGGTATGCTGGTGACCTCCAAAAATTAGTACACAACAAGACCATGAAGGCTAATTACAAGGATCCTAGCATATCTACTAGTTGCTATTTACACCAAAAATACAAAATATGCAATACAATTTATTTTAACTTTCTGTATGGAGCATAATTTGTTCTTGTAGCATCTCCCATTCTGTTCCTTCCATATTGACCACCATATGCAAGTTGGAATCATTCTACACCACTTATTTTGACTTTTACTTCCTCCTCTCTTGATCCAGCAGGTCAGCAGTCTGCTCTGGCATCATCCAGCTGTTACCATTGAGGCTCAAAGACAGAGACCATAGTTGAATGATTCTGCAATGTGGAAAAAGATTCATTTGTCGCATTGCATAGAAAACACCTTGGTACCAGTTGTACACCTTTCCACTACAGTACCTCCTGATTCAGACAAGCCCTCTTAGCTACCAACCAATAATCAAACAAAATATTTGATCTTAGTTGGTGCTTGGCTTGTCCATACTTGCAATTCACATCCTCCCTTTGTGAATTGGAGAGTGTAATTACATTTTGCCAATTACATCCAAGTACCTGCTATCCAAGCAATTACCTGCCCAACCAAACAGGCCAGACAGTGTAACTACACCCAATTACATCAAATCCAATTACCTGGGTGGCTTGCCAAACAGGCCCTAAAGGAGGATCAACAAGCTCAGAATCTTCTATGGTTTCTAAGAGTTCTCTCATTGCCCTGGATACCCCTTGCTATTCTTCTTTTCTATGGCATATCTAGTGATGTTGAAGTCCCCATAAATCACCCAAGCCCCTTCACATACCCCTCTGATGCCATCCATCTCCCACCATAATTCTTCTCTCTCTCTGACTATTAGGAGCATAATTCTTCTCTTTCTCTTCGACAATGAATCCTCCACATTTCTGCCGTCATTAAACTTTAACATTGTTGACTTAGTGTTCAAAAGATGCAGTATCGTTTTGCATACAATCATCCATTATCAATAAATTTAGAAGCCTAGATTATACCTTCATTTATTATCCACTAAATCATTAGTCTGGACTCTACTGGTGGAAAATTGGGTAAAATGGAATTATAGATTACCCATTGAGTTCCATCCTGAATATAAATACCCCATCTAGTCAGAATATAACAGATATCCTATTAGCTATTTGTGACCTACCACCCAAGCACTACTCATGCTATGAATAAATTTTATGCACCAAGCTTCAATTGGTTAACAAAATATGTTTGGAAATTTAAAATTAGAAACTAGAAAGCAGGAATTGTTGGAATTCCATATAAGGTGTTATTCATGATTAGAATTAATTAAGGGATAGTTGCAAGTGACTGCACGGGGCAGAATTTTCTTACCAGTAGTAGATAAGGGATTTTCAGCTAATTTAAGAAGGGGATAATATGTAAGTATCCCTTTCAACTTGTTCTGAAGATCCAACTACACCTCTAAACTTTGCAGGAGACCTATTACTTCTTGTCATTGTTTAAACTGCATCTCCTGCCATCCTGAGAGGTATATAACCATAATGAGATGAGAACATGATGGTTTGCGCTGAGGCATCCGGCCGACCGAAAATGCATCTCCTGCCATCTAGGATTGATATACACAAGGCGTGCCATTATAAAGGATTTGGGGGGGGGGGGGTTCTTCTTTATTTACGCTTGTTAGGTCTTATTCTTCCTTTTACTTGATTTATATTCTTATATTGCATGCTTTTTTGTCTTCAATATGTGCAGAACAGTTCCCACAATGTTCACTTGTGCCTTACTCAGGTATGCTTACTTTAGAGGAACTCTCAATTTGACCTTTGTGTTGTTCATGCTCTATTTTAACATCTTAACATATTTTATTTTCCAGACTCTCGAGGCGTTGAAGATGCTATGCCCAAAGAGGGCTCTTCTCATTGGAATGACTCATGAATTTGATCACCACAAAGATAATGAATTCCTTGTGGAGTGGTCTAGAAGGTATACCCTCTTAGTGGTTCTTTAGAGTAAGAGGGGGGATTGCAAGTTTTATGATTTAGCAGCTTCTTTGGAACTTTACATGATTATTTGCTTGCAGAGAAGGTATACCAGTTCAACTTGCACATGATGGTTTGAGGGTCCCTGTTAACCTATAAAGAGGTATAATAATATCTCGGACACGTCTTCCATGATATAACTTCCTTAAATTATCAAACCTTCATTAGAGAATATTAGGAGTCATAATAGATGACTGTAAACCAAGAAGCATGTAATTTCTCAATAATTGTGGTATACAAATTAGCTCTTCAATAGTGTAGTGGATTTAAGTAGCAATTCATACGCCAAAATTATACCTTCTAAAGAAGTATAAAGTGGTCGTTGTTGAATATAGAACCTAGCCAAGTTTAGGGTCGAACCCTCGAGGAATATGGTTCAGACTTAGTTTAATTATGCGAATTGGCTTACTTCCTGAAGGGGGGGTTTAAACTAAAGAAATAATTGTAATTTAACTACTAAACTAAGACTGTGTTTATTGCAAGTGTTTAAAATTCAATAAAAGATGAAACTAGGGTATTGTGTTCCCCATGAATTCATAACACAGTACAACCTTATCATAGTAACGTTTTCTACAATGTAACATGCAAAACTAGTAAGTTAGATTCACCTAAGTCCTTGGTCTGGTAAATAGATGATTATCACCATGCAACTTGGTTTGTTTACGGATGTATGCTTTACTCACCCTTACCTTGGTCCCAGATTTAGCTATCCCTTGATCCGTTCAATCTAATTAGATGAGTGTAATCACGTCGAATCTCTGTTGTTTTATCCCTTTTTCCATTCATTATCTCCTTGGTCCAGCAAGAAATAATAAGGCGAGTTCTAACGTTTGCAACCATTAAAAAGGTATTCAAAACTAAGAAATAAACAATACATGCATACACACTATCCAAGGATTACTAGTTATTAGGTTTACTTTGTTAATTCTTCAGGGTTCCTACAACCCTAGTTGTGGATTTAACTACTCATGTTTTTAAGACGATGATCGATTGTTGTTGAATTAAGCAGAATCAAGTACTTACAATTTGAATAAATAAAATTTGGAAAATTGATAATCAAAATCCAAATCGTCAAGAAAAATGTGTATCTGATCAACAAAAGTAAAAAACAATCACTAAAAATACTAAATACACGTTGTCCTCTGTCTGTCTACAGTAAACGTGGCATAAAAAATAAATAAAATAAAGGACCTATTTATAGACATAAAAAATTCAGTACGAAAGAAAATGAAAAAACTGGATTTGGCACTCTCCACGAGCCCATCTACGAGTAGTAGATGATTCCACGGTTCGTGGTCTTTACTCGTAGTTCTGGACTGTACATGCTTCTGTGGACTCTTTTACGAGTCATCCTTTGCCCTCGTAGAAATCAAAGTAGACTTTCATAGTTGCAGTTACTCAATCACGAACACCAAATCTACGAATCGTAATTTCTTTTATGGCCCGTGGAACTTGCCTTGTGGAAGTCGGACTGAAAACCATAGCTGCAGGATCTCATCCACGAACATGACTTCTACGGCTCGTATTTGGGTTTATGACTCGTAATTATGGCATGTAGAAATCAGAATTTTTCCTTAGCCTCTAAATCTCATCCACGAACATCATCTAAGACTCGTGGATCAAACCACGACTTGTAGATGGGCTCGTAAAATCCAAAAATTAGTCCTGCACTTCTGTGTTCTTTACTATGAGTGTCCAAATCCAATTTTCCTGCAAAATACACAAAGCAAACATCAAATCCACAAGTTCCAAAAAGCTCTCAGGCACAGTTCCCAAAACCCTTCTCTCTCATACTTTTCTAGGAGGGAGGTTGAAGCTTCTTTTCGATGTCCTTTCAACGGAAAAACTTTCCACTAACCTTAATCTACCACATTCGGTGGCAGGTCTTCACCTCCCATTTTCTTCTACATCAGCTTGAGGCTTTTACGACTTTGTATACAAGATGAAAGAAGATATAATTTACTTCAATGCAGGCTTCAAGTCTTTTGACATTACTCGACAGGCAATCGGCAGAGATGTTTGGTTTGAATGGGTGGAGCACAGTCGAAACATGATGAGAAGGTCCAATATGAAGTCTGAAGGTACTGAGATGGATATGCAACATCCTCAAAGAAGCATGCCGAGATGAGAAGACCACGTTTAGAAGATGGAAGACTAAGGAAAATCTATCTGAATATTTTTGCATAAGAAAGTCAAATGAATATGGCAGATATATGAGCATCCTTTCACTGCATGGTTTAGAGAGAACAATCATTATTATCCCTGAGTTAACCTTAAAGGCAGGTTGGAAAGAGATAGCATTTAAGATGGAAAGGTCCATTCATTGCTTCAATCATATGACATTGGCTGAAACAACCAAGTTTTATTAGAGAAGATTTATCATATGCTAGGGTGGCTGGGAAGAGTAAATGACATTCTAATCTTCGAGATTCGATAGTGACAGTTGTCAATGGAGACATCAAAATCAGTTTACCTCCTGGAGTGAGAGTGAAGGACACTGGATTGTACAAGAGGTGCATGGTGGCATCTTTAGAAGAAGGAGAGACTGAGATCTCGTCATATCAGACATTAGGAAGTGGTCTTTGATCTCATGGAAAACTGTTTATGGGATGTCAACAACATGTTTCTTTTTGAACTTCCAAATAGGAATATGGCAAAGCAAATAATTCAGAGGGAATGGAACTGGAAGAAAACCAAGGTCAATCTTCAACAGTGGACTCCAGTTACTGGTTGTGTATCGACAACTCAAAAATCGACCACCACACGGATTCGTGCTTTGGGAGTGCTGTTGCAGCTCTGGTCTAAACATGTATTTAGAGAGATTGGGAATCTATGTGGAGGTTGGGTCCCAACAGAAGAAGAGAGATTTGAAGAACCACTTAAAATGGGCAAGAATTCAAATTACAAGGGATGGAGGTAACTGTCCAAATGAGGTTATGATAGAAAGAGATAGAATCAAATTTTTCTTATTTATCTGGGTGGAAAAGAAGGTTCAATTTCTTAGAGCCACGTTGGAGATGGAGAAAGCTGGTGAAGGATCAAAGGTCTATTAAATCCTTTGGACCCCTAGACAAAAGGAGTCCATGGTACTAGGGAAGGACAAGAGTATAGATCAAACCCTGTTGTAGGATAGGTTGACCATGTGCGAGGTACGGACACAACTCGATGTCACTTAAAGTATTTAAACAAGTCATGTGAGGAGGAGGTGGGGACTTTAAAGTCTCAAAAACAATCTTTGGGCCTACTGAATAGGGAAATTAAGGGGAATGGGCCTTATAGAGCAGCCCAAGTTATTTTTAATGACTTAACAAGTCCAATTTCTGAAGGCCTTTTTGATCCTCACTTAGTGGAAACAACTAGATACAGTGCTCTGACTTTAGAGTCTTCCAATCAGGAGACTTAAGTGACACTAGGAAAAATATCAAATAGTCTAGCTAATTATTGTCGAAGGAAATGTGGATAGAAATTGCTATCGACAAAGTAGGGGCAGAGGGTCAGATTTTGACTGATCATCACATGATCACTGTCTCATGCAGCAATAAAAAATTGAAGAATGGGTGGATGAGGCGATACCTTTAGCTACAGAAGCACCTACAAAGCACTTTGACAAGGAAAAATCCATGGCAGTTTGGGTTCAAGAAAATTTAATCAAGCTCGGCAAAATGTTTGGAAAGGTCATGAAGAGGAAGCCCTAGAACTCCTTATGCAAATTGATGCGTGCAGACAAATCAACAGGATGGAGCCGTCATTAGAAATAAGATGTAATAGGTTAAAAGGCACAAATGAATTGAAGTATTTAATTACTTTTGATGTTATGTTCAAAATTAGTGACGGCAGGAGTGTGCGGAAAGGAGGTGTAAGGTCTGAATCATGAAGCTCAAACTAGTGTCTTGGAATGTTAAGGGACTTAATGATTGAGGGAAAAGAAGAGTGGTAAAGAGTTGTATAGAACAATGGAAGGCTGACATTTGTGTCTTCCAGAGACTAAATAACAAGGAGACATTCAAGAGGCAGTGAAGCAGATATGGGAGGGAGATGGGTTAAGTATGCTTGTCTAGAAACAAGTGGTGCAAGAGGAGGGATCATCATGTTATGGAATAATAGAGTTTGGAAGGGAGAGGTGCAACAAATAGGTGTACATACTTTAACTTGCAGCTTTGAACCCTTGCTCCAAAACTTTAACTGTCACATCACTGGGGTGTATGCACCAAATTGCAATGTGGAAAAAAAGGGAGGTTTGGGATGAATTAGGGGATGTCCGAGGTTTAATGGAGGGCCCTTGGGTAGTTTGTGGTTATTTTAAAGTTTGTAGGTTCCCCATAGAGAAGCGGAACTACCAAAGGAGATCCTCTGCCATGATAGAATTCTTAGATACTGTAGAAGACCTGGAGCTTATTGATTTGCCACTTGAAGGAGGAACACATATTTGGTTTAGGGGAGATACAAACAATGCTGCATAAGGATAGATATAATTCTATTCACATCCGAGTGGAGTGAACAATTTAGTATAATAAAGCAAATTGCTCTACAAAGACTGATTTCAGACATGTGCCTATAGCTTTACACTGTGGACAGTGGGATCTGAGCAAATCCTATTGCAAGTTTGAAAACTGGTGGCTAAACACAAAGGGATTTGTAGATAAAATGGGGGCCTGGTGGAATTCTTTTGCTTATGCAGGGAAACCAGACTACATTTTAGCATGCAAATTGAAAGCACCAAAGAGTAAGCTCAGGAGTGGAGTAAGGGAAAAAAAGGAAATATGTTTTTGCAAAGATCGAACATATTAAACAAGATGGCAACTCTGGACTCTATTATTGATAATAGAGCACTAATAGAAGAAGAGGTGGCATTAAAGGCAACTACTTTCTTGGAGTATGAAGAAACTGCATGGAGGCAAACATCCAGGATTTTGTAGATAAAAGAGGGTGACAACAACACTAAGTTCTTCCACAACTTAGCTAATGCACATAGGAGAAGTAATTGCATTGATCAACTGGAAGTACAAGGTGAGATAGTGAAGGAGCCAGACAGAGTAAAGGAGGAGATCATACAGTTCTATAAGAAGTTGTAGACAGAAACAAAAAGATGGTGACTGGTAGGAAACATGATAAACTGTCCTACAATGTCAGAAGCAAAAAGTGCACAATTACAAGCCAAATTTGATGAGGAGGAGGTGCTCAACTGCCTGAAGATGTATGCTATAGATAAAGCCCTTGGACCTGACGGATACAGAATGGGCTTCTTCACCAAATGTTGGGAAGTTCTAAAACATGACAGTATGAATGCCTTTTACAATTTCTACGAACGTGAGATATTTGAAAGGAGCTCAATGCAATATACATTGCACCGATTCTCAAAAAGAAAGGAGCAAAGGAGTTAAAAGACTTTAGACCAATTAGCTTGGCAGACAACATCTATAAGCTTTTGTCTATAGTGTTGACTGAGGGGATTAAAAGGGTTATGGACAAATTGGTAGACTCCCAGCAAATGGCTTTCATTCACGGCATACAAATTATGGATGTTGTATTGATAGCTAATGAAGCAGTAGACTCAAGACTTTCACAAAAGATGTCTGGAATCCTATGCAAATTGGATATAGAAAAGGCTTATGATCGTGTGAATTGGGGATTTTAATAGACACCCTCAAAAGAATGGGCTTTGGGGATAAGTGGATTAAATGGATCAGATTTTGCAATTCAACTGTAAAGTTCTTAGTAGTGATTAATGGATCACCAGAAGGTTTCCTTTATAAGACAAGGAGACCTTTGACCCCTTTTCTGTTCATCCTAGCCATAGAGGGACTCAATAACAATGGAGAAAGTCTGGCGGTGACACACCTACAATATGCAGATGATACATTGATCTTTTGTGGTGCAGATGAGGAACAATTAAGATACTTAAGAGTAATCCTAGTACTCTTTGAAGGCATCTCAGGTTTGCACATTAATTGGGAGAAGAGTCACATTTATCCCATCTACAATGTCCAAAACATTGAGCTCTTGGCCTCAATTCTAGGAAGAGAAGTTGGAACCCTACCCTCTATCTCTCTAGGAATGCCATTGGGGGCCAAATTAAGATCCAAGGAAATCTGGGACAATGTTCTGGAAAGATGTGAAAGGAAATTATCAGGCCTATATGTTTACACTTTTCCCCATCCCAGTAGGGGTAGTACATAGACTAGACAGGATAAGGAGAACCTTTTTTTGGCAGGGAAATAATGATCGGAAAGGTTATCACTTAGTCAAGTGGAAAGAACTCATCTCAAACAAGAAACAGGGGGCCGTAGGCATTAAAAACCTGAAGAACCAAAGTAAAGCTTTGAAAATGAAGTGGTTGTGTAGATACGCTCATGAGAGACATTCTATGGAAAAATGTGACCGGAACAAAGTATGGTGAACTGGATGTATGGATGATCGAAGAAGCAAACAACCCTTATGGTGTCATTGTTTGGAGATAAACCGGTGGCCCATTTTAAGTAACCACACTATCATTATTGTATGTGATGGTAAGAAAAACATCTTCTGGAAAGATAGGTGGTTAATTGAGTCTTGCTGAGAAGTTCCCTGATCTATTTGGTTTAGCTACTCATCAGGACAAAACAACAGTGACATGTGGGCATCCCAAGGCTGGGAGTTGAATTTCAGAAGAAGCTTAAATGATTGGGAAATTCCTAGACTGATTGAGTTTCTCAAAGTTCTTGAAGCTTTCCAAGGTCTAAAGAATGGAATGGAGAGAGTAAGGTGGAATGGGGACAGTAAAGGGGCTTACAAAGTTAGTTCAGGGTACAATCGTTTGAACTCAACAATGGCACAACACTTCATATGGCCATGGAAGCAAATCTGGAGAACTAAAGCACCTTTGAAGGTGGCATGTTATCTTGGTTGTTAGCAAATGAAGCTGTCTTGACACACGAGAACCTACGGAAGAGGAACGTAATCATAGTCACACATTGTTGCTTATGTGGTGGGGCAGCTGAGACAGTGAGACATATGTTTTTGCATTGCAGAATCACTAACCAGCTATGGAAGATTTTCATCAATCTCAGGGGCATACAATGGACAATGACTAGAAAGATTGTTGACACTTTATCTAGTTGGGAAGAAGCTGGGAAGGGAGCTAAAAATAGGAGCTACTGGAGAACCATCCTAGGTTGCATATGGTGGACCATCTGGAAGGAAAGAAATACTGGGTGTTTTTAAGACAGGAGCAGAATATTACAGAAAATTAAAACAGATTGTATTTTGCTTTTGTGTTTTTGGTGCACAAAGAATTATCCTATAGATGCAGAAAATATCCTAGATGTGTTAGAATTTTGCTAGGATTAGGAGTTCTTACTTTATTGGGGTAATGCATAAGTAAACCCCATCCCCCCAACCCCCACCCCACGCCCAAACTATGACCAAAATCCCAGCAACACACCTTAACTCAACTAAGGTCCTATTACCCTCCTAAACTATTTTAAAATGGAATAAATATACCCATAATGCTAATGTGGCATAGAGAGTGTGCACCACTCTCTTGAAGGCAATTGAAGGTTAGATAATTTTAAAAGTAATCAATAAGTACAAGTGTCATTTTTTAATTAGACGTTACTTAATTATCTAAGTCTAATCAATTAGACTCCTGCATCTTCTAAATCTCTTCTTCTCGTTGAAATATTTTTATTCGTCTGCACATAATCATCAAAGTGCAGTCATAAAACAATCATACATTATGTGAAAGAATATAATTCTACTCGGTCTAAAGTTAATGATAGATTGGAGGTTTGGAGATATACTTTGGAATCCAAGGGGTTCAAACTGAGCAGGACCAAAACAAAATACTTGGAGTGTAAATTCAGTGTTGCAAGAGATGAAACAGACATTGAAGTGACGCTCGCCACTCAACCTATTCCAAAGAGAAAAAACTTCAAGTATCTTGGGTCCATCATCCAGAGTAGTGGCGATATCGATGATGATGTCACACATCGTATTGGGGTAGCATGGACGAAATGGAGGTTTGCCTCTGGAGTATTATGTGATAAAAAGATACCACCTAAACTTAAAGGCAAGTTTTACAGAATGGTGGTTAGACCGTCTCTGCTATATGCAATTAAAAACTCACATGTTCAGAAGATGCAGGTAGCGGAAATGAGGATGTTGAGATGGATATGTGGACATACCAGAAGTGATAAGATTAGGAATGAGATCATCCGGGAGAAGTTAGAGGTGGCCCCTGTGGCTGACAAGATGAGGGAAGCGAGAATGCTATGGTTTGGACATGTGCAGAGAAGAAGTACCGATGCTCCTGTTAGGAGGTGCGAGAGGTTGGATTTAGGGGTTCCACAGAGGGGTAGAGGTAGACTGAAGAAGTATTAGGGGGAGATGATCAGACAAGCTATGGCGAAACTTCATTTCACCAAGGACATGATCTTAGATAGAAAGGAGTGGAGGTCGTGTATTAAGGTAGAAGGATAATAGGCTAGTAGGGGTAGGTTGAGGTATGTCCTTGTGATACAGTAGGTTAGTATGAGTAGTAGTGTCTTTATCTTGTCATCATTCGTCTAATATTTGTTACTTCTATCATATTTACATACTATCATTTGCTTTTCATTCTTAGTCGTTTTCCTTTTTTCTTTGCTTTTTTTTTTTCCATATCTAGTATCTTCTGCTTATGGGGCTTGATTTTTTTAGACGAGGATTTTTCGAAAATAGCTTTTCTATCTCTATGAGGTAGTGGTAAGGTCTGTGTACATTTTACCCTCCCCAGACCTCACTTGTGGGATTCCACTGGGTATGTTGTTGTTGTAAACCTTTCACATTTTGATAGTTCTCACCATGTTATTATTTTCTCATCAGAATACTTCAATTAACTTTTTTAAAAATTTCTCATTGTCTTCTTTTTTGGCGTATTTTCCGACGTCTTCTCCGATCATCACGCATCAATCGAAATAAAAATGCTCATTTCAATACATATTCTCATCGTTTTTACTTCCCTTCGACTTAGATCTTTACTCATTCTTTCCTCGAATTTAGGACTTTCTTCTTTTCAACTTTGATCTGCAAAGATTGGTGATGATCTCGCCATGTGAAGTGACCACACCTTCACTTCAAATCGAAAAAACAAAACTCTCTGGTTCTTCTTTGTTTTCTCCCTTTAGAACCACCATACTTCGTCGTTAAAACCTTATGCCAGAATAGGAAAACTCCACCTCCATCTTTTCCGTCCAAATATCACCGGCGAACCAACACCGAGCCATCCCAATTCAACAAATAATCATCGAATTTTGATTATTACACCATTAGTCTCAAATCACTAGTACAATTAGTGAATCAAATGGGGTTGCTCAAGGCTTCCGATCTAGGATCAATGTTTTTGCTCTTCTAGAACACCTAATTTTGTTAATAAAGACTTTGCTTGGCAGAGAAATTTTTCCGTTGTAATGAAAAGAAATACCCAAAAATCAGCAAAGAGAAAAAAGGTTTAGAAATTACGAAAGAGAAAATGTGATTTTAATGAAAAAAATAAAATTTAATCTTAAAAAGTATTTGAAGTGCATGTAATACGCGCAGAGGATACTTGTTTGGTTATCTATGCCTTGTCAGCATTAAGGATATGTTTATTTCATTTTAAAGTAGTTCAGGGGGTAATAGGACCTTAGTTAACTTAAGGTGTGTTGCTGGGATTTCGGTCATAGTTTAGGGGGTACTTATGCATTATCCGTATTTTTTGATATATTTTGACCTTCTGTAAAGAGGTTTAGCACTACCTAAGTGCTGAATGTTAATACAAATGTTACTCAAAAAAGAAAATCAAATCCACTAAAACGCGCTTAGAGAATGTACAAAAATTCGAAGTTTTAAGCATCAAATGTGCCGTATTTTGGCGGCACATCAACAGTCTATGCGACTGCAATGTTCTCATTGTATGCACTCTGAAACTAGTGATTTTAGATTTCATTTGAAAATGCTAATCATCCATAGTATTTCTGTCAGTATGGCCGAACGTATTCATCGATGCTCTTTCTTTTATGACCTCAATGATCACTGATTAAACAGTTAGCCACATGATAGAGTAGGACAAGCTTGATGATAGTCTTCCACGGAATGTCAAATTATTGGCCTTGTTATAGAAGCTTCTTCCGCCTTGTTATTACATACACTATTCTAGATGAAATTTGGTTGCTCAAAGATTGCTCTGTTTGGCATGACAAATATGTTTTCTTTGGAAAAAACAATCTTTTCTCGAATTTAGTGATCTAAACTAGTACCAACGTCGTTTTAGGATGAGAATTAGTTTTCTCTAACTTTCTATCCCTACAATATTCAACTTGCCACCTCCAACTATTTAGTGTTGTATCAGTTTTTGTTACTCACAATGAGTTATCATATGCTACCTGCACTATCGCAACTTCCAGAATAACTACCTTCTATGTTCAAAATCATTGATGAAATAGGTTCTTTTTATGTAAAAAGTATTTACATACAATACATTTCATATTATACCGACTAATTCAGAATCTCACTCAGATGATACTGCTCTATGGACAAAAGAGAGTGTCCAAAGACTGACTAAAGGATCGAGAGCATCCTTTTGATCTGCTATTACTGCAAGTAGATTATAGACATGGAAATAGTTGGAACATGATGTAACATTGATGTTGATTTTCACCATATTTTACTTTTTATGTTCTTGTAATCTTGTCATTTTCTTGAATACAAGATGTATTGAGTTGAATACTAACCATTTGTTAAGCTATAAGAAAATAAAGCTTTTTAATGGCAATTTTATTTCCTGAATCTGAGAATTGAAGTTTCAAGTACAGAGAACTAGGACTCTGCTCAGGAAATAATGATAGCTAGTGGTGTCAAAACGTGCTAGCCCTCGGACTTTTGAAGTCATTAGTGTGCAAGGGCGGAGTTAAATTGGGTGTCTACTAATTTTAGGAGCACAACTCCATGTATTTGAAGGTCCACTTCGAGTACAGGAGACTGGCAAATGTGCACATCGATCTCTCAGTGAGAAAAAAGACTAATATAGCATATATGCAACTTCAACTGCTAAATATCATTCTAATATATTTTTTAATCCTGAGTTAGGAATTGTGTCTCGATATACATATTGAGTTTTATAAAGTTAGAGCTTTGCAAAATGTTCTCCCAATTGGGAAGGGAAGTTGGCAATTTGCCATTGATCTAGCTGATTAATCTTGTAGAGAAGTGGCTCAATTACTTGCTGTTATCACAAAATTCAACATACAAACTCTAAATTATGATTTTGGGGAACTAGGTGATTATCGCAAAGAAAAGAAGAGTGTCATCTTTATTGCCTCGAAAATTGGGTTGAGGTATTCGAAATGGTTGACCACTGACACTGGGTATTACATATTATTATATTATATTGGATATTTATTAATGTATTGTTTTTCATTACATAATATCACATTTAAAGGATAATCTACCAGAAAAGTAGGTACAAAGTGGAGCTATTATAGAAAAGACAGGATAAAGAATAAAATAAAATTATTAAAAACAAGTAAAGACAAAAAGGAAAAGTAAATTAATGACATGGTTACACCAAATCATCATTAAACAAAATGAAATTTTTATTGCTATTTAATAATACAATATAAATAATAATTAGAATAAGTATTTATATAATAGAATAACAACCATTCAAACAAGCTTCGTGGACAACAAGAAAAATTGACCCAAAAAAGTTGCCACATTAGCAGGGCAAAACTTCATCACGGCTCTTGGTGGACTTAGCAATAAATTTTGATCGACGAATTTAGCGGACATGATTATATTCAATTTGAAGGTACGAGTTTTCTAAATCCTGAATTTGTTTCTATGTACAAATAAATGAACGAGATGTGACATGGTGAAGTAATTGTTACTCCCTCTGTCCATTTTTATTTGTCCTCTATTGACTTGACACATGGATTAAAAAGTAATAAATAATAGGGTATACCATTTGAAATTATGAATATAATATTTTAAAAAATGTAAAGTGACAATAATTAATGATAAGGGTAAGTTAAGTGTAAAATTATCTCATGATTTCATAAACTAGACAAGTATTATTAAACATCTCATAATAGTAGAGTGGACAAGTAAAGATGAATGGAGGGAGTGATTGCTTTGAGAAAAACTTGGCACTATGTGACAAACTTGTTGCCTTTAATATTCTTTATGTAACGTCATTTGGGTCACAAATTGGTTTACCTTCAATATTGGGAATATCAGAAAATGAATCACTATATTGAAGCATTGTGGTTTTTAAATATTTATAATTATAATTCGTATTCTTATTGGCTATATATACTATGCAATCAAAAGGGTGTCCCGTGAAATACTGTTTGGGAAAAGTTATATCATTTCAGTGACCTCTAGAGTGAGGAGTGGAGGTTGCATGGTTGAGTTGGAAATTCTGACTACAATATTAGGGCTGAATTCTACTATTTAATTTTCTTTACACTAGGACAATTTTATATTACCTTAACAAGTGTATACACCCCTGACCTTAAAATTATTAATTTGGGTAGAGATACATTTGGAGTTACAAATTTTATTTGAACATTTTTTATATAAATATAAAAGTTTCATAAAATGGGAAAATTATTGCAACTTCTTCAACATATGGATTAAGCAGGAGAAGAAAGCCTGGTTTTATGGACGAAGTGGGTTTTTAATAAATATAGGGTAGTTTGTAAGGTTGAATGTGAGTTTTTTTTTATTTTCCAAATTTTAAATTATGTGCCAAGTTTTAAATTTTAGAAACTTTGAAGTTGAAAATATACATTTGAGATGAATTTGGGATTTAAAATAAGAATTCAAGTTAAAATTAAAATTTTATTTCAATTAGGACAAACAAATACAAGTTTATAATCGCATGGCCAAAACCTTGATTTTTTTTACAAAGCTCAAGTTTGAGGACAATATATTAATTTACAAGGTAAATTTGAACTTTCTTTTGATGATACATAAGAGGTTAAGGAAGCAGGTAGTTGTTGGACGATAGATTTGTTTTAGCTATTTGCTTAAGCGTCGACAGCTATTGTTTGACGTGTCTAATTCAACTGTTTGATTTTACTATATTATTTTTATTAATTATTTCTTTAGTTGTTATAATTATAAATTTACGATATTGTCCATAATTAATTATTTTTTCTTAAAGGCAGCTGCCGATTAACGTATCTGTTTTAGCTGCTTGATTTTACTGTGTCGTTTCTATTAATTATTTCTTCAGGTGCTTCAATTATAAATTTACAATATTATCCTTAATAAATCATTTTTCTTAAAAGCAACTGCCTATTGACGTGTCTGTTTCAACTGTTTGATTTTATAATATTATCCCTAAAAAATTATTTTTTTCAACTACTACAACTATTAACAATTTAAAATATTTAAAAAATAAATACAAATTTTGATTTACACTTAAAATTTTATAGGTGCAACATAAATTGAAACAAAATAAGTAATATATATTATTAATCGAGACAAAAATAACATATTACCCCGACAAATTATTTTTTTAACTGCTTCAGTTATGATTTAGCTATATCACCCTAATAAATTATTTTAAGTCATGTAAATATTAAAATTATGATAAATTAGGTCTTCCTTAGACATGTAATTGTCGATTGACTTGTCTGCTTCAACTATTTGATTTTATATTGTTTCTATTGATTATTTCTTCAACTATGATTTTACAATATTACCCTTGATAAATCATTTTTTTCAACGGCAAAACATCTGTCAGTGTCACATAAATCCAGACCATTTTAAAAAAAAATTTAGTTGACTCTCGAAATTCAACAAGATACTATAACTCATAAGAATTAACAACTAAAAATATTTAAAAATTATGTAACAAATTTGGTTGACTCTCTAATTTCATATGTACAATTTATATTGGAACAAAAAGAGTAACTTATAATATTGCTTAAAAATAACGTAAAAATATTGTGAGTCTTAATAAATTAACTATCGAAAATATTAAAGAATCAAATAAGAAAGTTGATTGACTATCTTAATTCCATATACTTTGCATAAATTGGAATAAAAGGAGTCTCATATATTATTTGAAAATGACGTATAAAATACTATAAATCACAACAAATTAATAATTTAAAATATTTTATATAAAAAAAATACATACAAAAATTGAATTGACTATCCAAATTATGTATATCGCATAAATTGAAATAAGAAAATAATATATTGGGCCCGCGCTGGCGCGAGCGCTTAATGTCTAGTCTTATTATATAAGTGAGAGTTAAAAGTGAAGCAGACAACTCTCCGTCGATTTGTCTGCTTGAGTTGCCTGCTTCCTGTCCTTTATTATATGGCCCCCACAAATTTCTCTTATTATATAAGAGTGAGTTAGTGCTGAAGCAGATACGAAACCGTCAACATGTCAGCTTCAGCTGCCGATTGACGTATCTGTTTTAGCTGCTTGATTTCACGATAACATATCTATTAATTATTTAACTATGAATTGTGTGCCTGTTTCAATTGCTTGATTTTGCTTCAACTATGAATTTACAATATTGCACATAATAAATTATTTCTTCTTAAAGGTAGTTGTCGATTGACAAGCCTACTCCAACTACTTTATTTTACAATATTACCCCTAATAAATTATTTATCTGGCTGCTTTAACTACTAAAAATTTAAAATATTTAAAAAATAAATAAATATTTTGAACTCTCAAAATTTTATATGTGCAACATAAATTGGAAAAAAATAATTAACATATATTATTAAAAAAACACAAGATATGCTATAAGTTGTAATAATTAACAACTTAAAAATTTAAAATATATGTATAAAAAATCTATCAGTATTACATAAATCGAAACAAAAAAATAAGGGAGTTGGGGGTGAAATTTTGGAACCCGCTTTAGTATAAACTTTAGTTTTAAATTCATATATTTTAACCATAGTTTCGATATTTTGAGTGTCAGTAATATTTATATTTTTTAGTAAACAATCAGTACTCAATGACAATTTCTTAAAAAAATTAATCAATATTAATAATTTTTATTTTACACTTAATAAGATGATTTAGTAACTTTTAATTGTATCATTAAAAATAACTTTATGAATAAATTTAGTAAAAAATCTTCGTAACTAGTTCCAATATAAGTGGGAGTTAAAGTGAAACAAGCAAGTCTCTGTTGACGTGTCTACTTAAGTTGTCTGCTTTCTATCCTTTATTATATAGGACCCATAAAATTATTCCTTCAATTATGATTTTACTATATTGCCCCAATAAGTTATTTTAAGTTATGTAAATATTGAAATTAAGATAAGACAAATTTCTCCTTAAGCTGGACAAATAAAATTAAATAACTATTTTAATATCTTTCAGTGATTATATTTGTATAAGAAAGGAAGTACTTCTAAAAAAAATATAACATAAATAAATAAAAGAACTTATGTATATTAATTGAAATGTTGTAAAAAAATACCATAGGTCACAGTAATTGTCAATGTGTGCTACATAAATTGGGACAGTGAGAGCAACATATATTATTTAAAATTTATGTAAAACATTATAAATTACAACATACTATAATATTATAATAATTAATAATTTAAAATATTTTTTAAAAATAGAGAAAAATTTTATTCACTCTAAAAATTTTATATGCGTAACATAAAGTGAAACAATATGAGTAACATATATTATTTAAAATTAAAATAAAATATACTATGAGTCGCAATAATTAATAGCTTAAATTTTTTTTAAAAAAATATAAAAAAAACTATTAGTGTCGCGTAAATCAAGACAAATAATAAAGGGAAAATTACAGAAATACACAACATTTGGAAACTTAATTACAATTATTCCCTGCCATTTAAAAAAATTACTAAATTCCCTTTTTTCGCTATTTCGCTGATACATAACGCACATTTATAAACTATCAGTTAGTTTCACTGATACCTAAAAAAATTAAACAACCAATTAATTACTGATACTTGTTTTCAGTATATTAAAACTGATATACTCTAATTTTTAATAACTGATACACAAAGATCATCAATAACCCTAAAATTCGCATTGTATCAATGCTGATGTTTATGTATCGACGTTTCTTAAAAAATAAGGGATCTTTTAGTAATTCCAGAAAAAGTTGGTATATATTGAGATTATGCATGTAAAGTATGAGATTTCTATAATTTGCCCAATAATAAATCATGTTGGGCTTGTGCCTGATTAATTTTTTAACCAAACTAAATATTTTGTCTCCATTTTAATTAATTACTCCTATTTAATTTGACAAAGAAATTACAAAAAATTATAAATTGTGTGATCTTAAATTTAAAATATGTCAAATTATTTGACTCAAATATTTGTATCAAAAATATTCTTTGATTGTGGCAACATGTCATGCGAAGAGTTAAATTTTAGAAGTTGCCGAAAAAAAAGAAGAAAGAGGACATTCTTTTTTAGATGAACTATAAATTGGAACAGATAAAATATCATACTTTAAACTTATATTTAATTATACAAATGAGAGTATAAAATCAATCAAATCTATTTGTTGGGCCGGACTACCTTTACTGGTTTGAAATAAATGAGACTCACTTTATGCTAAGGCGTTGTTAATAACAATGTCGAATTTACTAATGACAAATATATGAATGGACTGGGGGCAAATTTGGAAAAATGCCTATTTACCCGATTAGCACAATAATTGGAACAATATTCATATGATATTGCAATTCTTATCTTAGTGTTACTTTTTTCTTGACACTTGTTAGATAAGTAGTTTTTTCCCCCTCTTATAACAATCCATAGATTAGATAACATTAAGATGTTGACTTAAAGTATATAGCTTTATATTGATATTTTTTTTAAAAAAAAAAAAATTACATTTGATTTTAAGTTAGTTATGTTTCAAACAAAGGTTATGTCTGAGCATAAATTTTCAAAATACTTGTTTTAACTTAAATTCAAATATCACTCAATTCATGTCCAGACACTTTGGTTTGAGAAATTGTAATGACAAAATCTACATGGTTGATTGAGAATGTGTATGGTAATATATTTGAAAAGAAAAATCAAAGTTTGGATCAAATTGCTGATGGAATTATGGTGCATTATTTAGTTTATTTTGACCCACTTACTTTTGGATCCAAATAAAATTTAGGTTGATTATTATTAATCCAATCACATATATTGATTCAATTCATTTTATCCCTATTTAAATTTAGGTCAAACCATCAATTTGTAACCTCTAGATGGCCTTAATTATCGACAAGACTTATGTTCTAAAAATTGCACACATTCTTTTTTTAATTTGTTATTAGTGTATCACGTTCCCATTAAATTGAAAGAAATCATAAAAGTGAAATTGAAAATGTATTTCTTGAATTAAGGGTATGATTAAGTAATTAGTGTAGGAAATGAGGAACACAGGCTTGTCCAAGTTGGGCTGCGGGAATGTTGCTACCAATTTTGACTATTGTTAAGTTATTCAAACTAGTCACTCTTATGATTAATTCCAGTCAAAGTGCAAGGCCAAATAGGATCCTTCCAACATGTTTGTTTGGTAGTAATAAAATTCTTTAAAATATTATTATATGACTCATCCAAATTTCAAATACTCTTTGCAATGAATTCATGATTAGAAGAAGAAGAAGAAGAAAATAAAATACTATGGCTTGCTTTTTTCCATATAATAGCAGAAACTTGGATACAAGTTTCTTCATATTCAGGCCAACAATAGTCATTGTGGATGATCTTGTGGAAGCTCTCAAGAATTTCTCTTTTTCTACTCAAAGTCTTGGATGCGTTCACAGTGCTATTTTTAGAAGCATTCATGGGAATATGGTATGATCGATCATTCAGTATTAACTCAAATTCTTTTTCAAGTATTACTTGAAATAGCTTAGTGGTAACTATCTTGTACGATTATTGAGGGTTTCTTTGACTCTATCAGGTATACAGGTTGATTTCTTTTGCCATTTTTTCTATATGACCAACATCATACTCGACTTGTTAGATATTGTAGAGGTTTAGTGAGCATCATGCCAAGTTTCTCTACCATTTTATTCTCCTCCACTTTTGCTAATATAAGTTCTAATAGCGTTATCAGGTTTCTCATTTTCCAAGTAATCGTTTAGTAGGCACATTAGTTGTGCTTGGGATAACTTTGGGTGCGACCTATTACCTTTGGCTATATTATCGTAGCGATTTAAAAAAAATTGTAATTTTTTCCCACAATGCTTCGAGATGAACTAGGGTGCTACATCGTTTTCTTTCAGATAAATTGAAAAATATGCCATAAATTTCAACTTATTTTAATGGTAATTACATTGTATAATTATTTGGAGTCGGTTGTTAATAATGTATTTTTGGGAGTGCAGATGGTATGGTATGGAGCATGGATAAAGAGATGTAGTGAGAATAAGGAGTCATTGACTGCAGCTCTTGTAAGTTTGATTTTGTTATCATCAGCTCATAATCTTGAATCGGAGATAATTGATTAATGTTGATATTGTTTGAAAGGTAATACAAGAAACATAAAATCCTCAAGCAACAGATTATCGTGATTCTTGATACATGGGAATATTAATAAATTGAACAACGATGATAGGAGTCCTTTCTATAGTAAAGGTTTACCAACGGGGAAATGCTTACTTTACGTGCATCTGTGTTTACTAGGTGAACTAATTATGCGTAAATGTCACCTTACTAGCCTTTACTTTAAGCCATTACTGGCTGACATGACTAATTAATGTTTGGTTTGATAAGGTCTCCATGTTAACAAGTGTATCAAGCATGGCAATTCTACTAGAGCATGGCTTTTTTGATGCATATGCTGGAGAATCAAAGGATCACTCACCCGCCGCCAAATTCTACCTAGGGGACACAGTTTCCATGAACTCTGCCTCTTTCTCCCATCACGACATGCCACTCCAAGACTTTACATACGCGTGCTTAGCCATTTTCAAGGACCGATTCCATAAGATGGATGGCGCCGTTTCTGGGGTTTGCTTCAAGTGCCAACAACTACATAAAGTAGCTGCCGTTTTCGTCTGGAAATCCTTGCAATGTTGCTACAATTATATCTTGAATCAAGATTCTAGGAGTGTTCTGCCTTACTTTGATGGCTTTTCATTAGATTTAAAATATGATGTGTTTAAGGTGGTTTATGTTAGTGGAGATAGTGCCTTAAATTTTCATATTTTCCCTCCACACAAGATGTTGCAGGGAAAACAAGGCCTGCATAATCTTGCTCAAGATCTAAAATAGAATAAAATCGGAAAACAAGGATTAGTATATAGGACATGTGGATATATATGCCTTCTATTTGGTTATGTAATTGATAAGTATCAATGAGATTTTGATTTTATTATTTTTCTTATTAGAAGAAATGATTCAATTGGTTGCTATGTTTTCTTAGTTCACAATAATTTTATGCGCTACAAACTCATCGAAATCATGGGTTGCTCTGGCACCTGAAGAGGGGGAACCTCACCCCTAGTTGGTCCTTGTGGAGCAACTTGGGCAATAGTTTCAAGCATGCCCATCATCCGCTGAAGAGTGCCCTAAATAGTCATAGGATCCTCGACCAGGAGCTTGGTGCTGCCTAGGCTTGACTAGAGGCTCGGGTGAGATACCTTTGTCATAATCTCTTGAAGGTGCTGAATCACAGGCACATCCTCGGCTCCTACCATGCCCTTTGGCTCTATCTCTACCTCTGCCTTGAGCTAGGGCCTCAACAATAGTCTCATGAGCTGGCTCCTCAGCTCTGCCCATAGATAAGGATCTGGTCCTGGTCATCTGCCAAAAGAATACACAATACTCAGCAACCCCATAACGACCCCACACAATAAGAAATTGAAAGAACAAAAGGGGAATTTCCTAACAATCTCCATAGCCTCTCAAAGATAAGTAATGGACGTCTCCATACCGATCCTAAGACTCTACTCGACTGGATTTGTACACATGTGAGACCTATTAACCTGGGGCTCTGATACCGAATTGTCACGACCTAAAAATGGGGTGTGATGGCACCTAAACCTTCTCAATCATTACATAATACTAAAAACAGAAGAAGTAATGTCTAACATAATAGATAAGCATAAGGAAATTGAACTAACAACTATCCAGAACTAGTGTTACATGTACAAGTCTCTAAATAATAATACTCAAAGAAAATACAAATTTCAATATCTAGTCCTCAAATAGAACATAACAAAATAAAAAATCCTCGAGGGTCTGCGAAGAGACAACTCAGCTACCTCTCAAGAAATCCTGAAGCTCGATCTGACACTGAAAAAAATCTAACAAGAGGGATCGGACTCACAACCTACAAAAATGTATCAAAGGGTGAACACCAAACAACAGACACTCAGTAAGAAGATCTAAGCAAAAGTAAAGAAGACTGAAGAAAATACTCCTTCCACACCAACCATATACCACCAATCTATACACCTACACTTAGAAAAGTCCCAACACAGCAACAATAATATATATATATATATACACGAACAACACAACAAATATCCCCAATAACTGTCATAAGGTATAGATAAAATATACAAAGAGTGTCTCAATATACAACTGCTTATACAACAAATATCTTAAGGTAATATCAGATACTTCACAGGTACAATCCAGGCATAATCATCTCATAATCCAATTTCAACAAGCGAATCAAGTCACAATCAGAAGGTAGGATGATATGAGATATAATGAAATGAATCAATGCAATGTCAAGTAATCATAATGCATGTCTGTCCTACGATACACATCCGCTGATATCATCAGGCCGGAACCTATGGGGGACATATCATTCCATGTACCTGCCTCGACTTGTGAGGTCCGTTCCCTATATAATCAATGTCTCATGGCACGACTCATGTTGCCCGATCCCTATTTTATATCAGTGTCACATGCCATGACTCATGGGATCCGTTCCCTATTTCATATCAATGTCATATGCCACGACTCGTGTGGCTCATTCCCTATTTCATATCAATGGCATATGATCCAATGATGAGGAGTGTATGTAGGAGCCCACTTTACAATATATACATCAATTCATGTCAAATATCACAATATACAAGGTATAATGATTGATCTGTTCCAAGCTTATAGTCAATGCTCTAACCCATAAGTTAAACTCAACAACAATATTTCCAATGTCTAATATGCTCAAACATAACATAATCTACAATCTACATTCTTATATCACAAGTGGTTCTCAATATCGAAACACAAGTTAGTATGCATCAATCTTTAATCTTCACTTTCACATCATAAGGAGATTTCACAATTTTAATCAAATTCTCACAATTTAAAAGTTCAACTGAGCCAACAACAATTACCCATTCATTCTAAGTCACAAGTAAAGAAAATATAGTGTTTGAGTAAGCTTAACAAGGTTTAAGAATCCACTTGCCTCAATTAATAGCCAAATCAAGCAACAATAAGAGCTTTTCCCCCTCTAATTTGCACTTGAAATATGACAATCTAGTCAAATATGGATTCACAAATCTCAATACGAAGCCAATGACACTAAAATCAAGCAATTTAGGTGAAAAGGGCAAAACGATCCAAAAATCTCATCTAAAAAAAGGTTCACAAAATCTGAAAATTATTACACGAAAATGTTTCCTAAGTAATAAGGAATTCAATGGTGAAAACCATTTCAAAAAAGAAGTTAAAATGAACTCACAATCACCATTTTTCTATCAAAATCGATGTCCAAGAAAACCCCAATTTCTCCAATTAAAATTTCTAATTTTTCATGTTAAAATCACAAATTAATCGATGCGAGTTGAAGATATAGGTTAAAAACACGTTAGCCAAAAGTTTTGTGTTGAAAGTCCTTGAGAAATCTCTTCAAAACCGAGCTTAGAATATTAAAAATGAAGATAAATAATGAAACCCGTCACTTTAAAAATTAAAAATTGATCCAAAAAATTTAACACTCCGTGAACACGGAGGGGAAACTACCAACACCTCTGCGAACGCGGAGGCTTGCTCGTGAACGCAAAGCATTGCAAGAGTAAGCCTCCGCGAACGCGAAGGTCTTTTCCTCCTGTACCAGATTTCAGGAAAACAATCAACAATTTAAAGAACTCAGAATTGACCCCTCGGGATTCATTTGAAACTCGATACACACAAATCAGATATGCAACTCTACCAGAAATGACATTACGAACTCAATGGAATTATTAGAATTCAATTTTGAGGTCTCCTTGACCCAGAACCCGATGAATCTTATCAAAACTAGTTAAAACTTGAAAGACCCAAAACACCCTTGAAAACTCTAAAAATTACTACGAGACTGTTTCTAGCGTTAGTTTCACCATCTGAAACCACTACAACTGTCAAAATTTTGATTAGAGCTTCTGAACTCCGAATATTGACCAAAGTCAAACTATGATCCGAATTCAGCTAAAAATACAACTTTGGGTCCAAAATCTTCATGTCAACTCCAAATTCAGTTCCGTCAATTCTCCTAGACAAGATTCTACATTTTGGAGCTAATGAAATTGATGAAATCACATTCTAACCCCCAAAACTCAAGATAATCTCAAAACTCAAAATTTTAAATTTTTAAGCCTTAGAAATCTCTTTCTTTAGCAAAAATCTAACTTTTCACAAGATTTTCGAAATCTGACTTTTCAACTTATCCATAAATGACTCAAAGAAACTTTCAAGAAGGGTAAAATGTTAATTTAGCTAAAAATACCAAAAATGATCTTCAGGGTCATTATATTATCCACCACTAAAAATAATATTTGTCCTCGAACATAAGGCAAGGGAACATACCTGAAACCTTAAAGAGGTGAGGATACCGAACCCGCATATCAGACTTCGTCTCTCAAGTAGCCTCTCTCATGAGCTGATGGCGCCACTGGACCTTCATTGAAGCAATCTCTTTTGTTCTCAGCTTCTTGACCTGTATGTCTAAAATAGCCACGGGCTCCTCCTCATAGGTCAAATCCAGACTCAACTCCACCGAATCGAGGGATAACACATAAGAATCATCAGGAATGTAGTACCGTAACATGGATACATAAAACACAAAATGGGCCAGTATATCTAGGACCAAGCTTGCCCTTCTTCCCAAACCGCATAACACCCTTCATAGGTGAAATCTTCAACCAAACCTGGTCACCCTCCATGAACTCCAAGGGTCGAACCCACCTACCAACATAACTCTTTTGGCGACTCTGGGCTGTCAACAATCTACTCTGAATCAAATACACCTGTCCCATGACATCTCTAGGTTAATCAGTGTCAAGGCTATCAACCACAAAATAATTAAACCAACCTATGGGTGATCTATACCTCCACCCATACAAATGCCTCAAAAGGGACCATCTGAATGCTGGAATGATAACTGTTATTATAAGAAAATTTTGCCAAAGGTAAATGCTGATCCCACCTGGCATTGAAATCAACAAGCTCTTAGCATATCCTTAAGTACATGAATAGTCCTTTCGAACTAGCCATCTATTTGAGGATGAAATGTTATGCTCAAATCTAACCTGGTACCCAGACCATGCTATAAAGCCTTCCAAAAGTGGGATGTTAATAATGAACCACAGTCTAACATAATGGAATTTGACACCCCATGAATTCTCACAATCTGACTGATGTAGAGCTGAGCTAACTTCTCAGTTGTGAACTTCACCTTGACTAAGATGAAGTGGGCAGACTTAGTCAATCGTTCCACCACTACCCATATGGAATCAAAACCACTAACTATAGGAGGTAACCCTACCACAAAATCCATGGTAATGCATTTCCACTTCCACTCGAGAATGGGCATCCTCTGTAACTCCCCACCTGGTCTCAAATGCTCACATTTGACCTTCTAACATGTCAAACACCTACCCACAAACTCTGATATGTCCTTTTTCATTCCACACCATCAGTTGTGCTGGATCAAGTCATGATACATCTTCTATGTCTTCGGATAAATAGAATATCTAGTACAATGGGCCCCCTCTAATATCAACCTGATCAAATCACCTACCTTAGGCACACAAATCCTGCCCCCGATCCTCAATACACTATCTAAATCAAGTTTTGCTTCCTTAGCCTCTCCTCTAAGCACTTTGTCATGAATCTAGCATAGTTTCTCATCCTTAAACCGACGACTCCTAATCTGATCCATCAAAGAGGAATGAACCTCTACATAAGCAAGTACACCACCATCTTCAGAAATCTGCAATCTCACCAACTCATTAGCTAATCTCTGAACATCCCTAGCCAAGGGTGGCTTCTCAACCCGAATAGCCACAAGACTTCCCATGCTAGAAGCCTTTCTACTTAATCCATCAACCATCACATTGGCTTTACCTAGGTGATACAATAGTCAAATAATTTTCCTTCAGGAGCTCAATCCACCTCCTTTATCTCAAATTCAAGTCTTTATGGTTGAAAATGTACTGGAGGCTGCGGTGGTCAATAAAGATATCACAATGAATACCATACGAATAATGCCTCCAAAACTTCAACACAAATACAACAGCTGCCAACTCTAAGTCATGGGTAGGATAATTCTTTTCATGAGTCTTCAACTACCTAGCGACATAGGAAAGCACCTTTTCTTTTTGCTTCAGTACTCCACTCAAGCCAACACCTGACGCATCACAATATACCATAAAGTCAACACCCTCCTTCAGCAAGGTCAGAATATGAGTTGTGGTCAAAATACCTTGAGTTTTCAAAATACCAATGGAATGAAATATTTTTCTAAGTGATTCTGGCCAATGGAGCAGCTATAGAAGAAAAACGCTGAATGAACCACCTGTAATAAGCATTTAGGCCCACAAAACTGTTAATCTCGATAGCTAAAGTAGGTCTAGTCCAACCCTAAACCACCTCAATCCTTGCTGGATCAACCTGGATACCCTCTTTAGACACAATATTACCAAGAAATGTCACCGAACTAAGCCAGGAAACACACTTGGAGAACTTAGCATACAACTGCTCCTCTCTAAGTCGCTGAAGCACAATCCTCAAGTGCTGCTCATGGTCTGCCTTGGTCTTGGAGTAGACCAATATATCATCGATGAAGACAATAACAAAAGAATCCAAGTATTGTCGGGATACTCCATTTATCAACTCCATAAATGTTGTTTGGGGCATTAGTCAAACTAAATGACATGAAAAGAAAGTCATAATATCCATACCTTATCCTGAAATCTATCTTAGGGATGTCAGAAGCCCTGATCCTCAATTAATGATATTTGAATCTCAAATCAATCTTAGAAAATAGAGCTGCACACTAAAGTTGGTCAAATAGATCATCTATCCTAGGATGAGGATACTTATTCTTTATCATCACTTTGTTCAGCTTTGATAATCAGTACACATTCTCATAGAATCATTCTTTTTCTTCACAAACAAGACCGGGGCACCCCATGGTGATACACTTGCGCGTATGAACCCTTTACTCAACCAATCTTAGAGCTTCTATTTTAGCTCCTTCAACTCAGATGGCACCATATAGTATGAAGAAATAGAAATAGGCTTAGTGCCCAGCTCAAGATCAATGGAAAAGTCAATATCCCTGTCGGGAGGGACTCTAGGAAGGTCTGTGGGAAACACATTAACAAACTCCCGAATAATAGGACTAGACTCCATTAGTGGTGGATCAACACCTGTATAAAAAATGAATGCCAAATAAGCAAGACAACCCCAATCTACTAGCCTTCGTGAACGAATATAAGAAATGACTTTGTTGGGTTAGGAACCACTCGAACCTTGCCATACAATACTCGATCTACCAGGAATGGCCAATGTCACAGTCTTAGCATAACAATTAACAATAGCCCGATGAGAAGAAAGCCAATCCATCTCTAATATGATGTCAAAATCAACCATATCAAGAATAATCATATCAACCCAAGTGTCATAACCATCTAAAGTGACTAAAAAGGATTAGTAAACCCGATCCACCACTAAAGGATCACCTACCATGGTAGATACATGCACATGCATAGACATACACTCACATAATAAATCAAACTTGGTACAGAAATATGCAAATACATAAGAATATGTGGATACAAGATAAAATAATACCAATACAGGCCTGTGACAGTCTGGTACAATACCTATAATAATGACATTAGATGCCTCAGCCTCGGGCCTCCTAGGAAATGCATAAAATGACTGCCTCGACCACTAGCAGCTTGAGTAGGACCTCTATCTCCCTGTTGTCCCACTATAACACATGTACCCCTACCCGAAGTATGCCTACCTCTACCTGGTTGCCCCTACCATGACCCCTAGTTTGAGGGGCTGCATCTCTAGCTGGAGGAGCCTGATCTTTGGCCGGTGTTGCTAAATCAGAGCGTATGAGTCTGATGAGGGCAAAATCAAATCACATGATCTAGATATCCACACCCAAAATATGACCTCAGGTAAAAAAAGGTCTGAGAAGATGGAGGGGGTGTATTGTAACCACCTTGTCCTGTAGGCCTCTAATGAGAACTAGATTATCCCTATTCATAACTGTGTAAACCATGAGGGCCCTGACCACCCTCCGAAGCTGGCAATGAAACATGAACTGGACCTTAGAGATGAGAAGTACCACCTCTTCTGTTAAACCCCTACTGTTGTGCCGACTCTGCGCTTACACTTAACTCCCACCCCTACTAGGATGTTTTGAAGCGGTCGTACAATTATTTAAACCTAACTTGGTTAGGGTCAGTCCCACGAGGAATAAGGTAGACCCTAAATTAGCACACGTTCAGTAACTTGGCTAGATATACTCTAGTATCTCCTAGACAAAGAATTAAAATTACTAAAATGCAAAAAGGGAGAATTTGCAGTAAAAGTAAATACTAACTACAGTAGCAGATTTTGTATGCAACCAATAGAAAAACTAACTAGGGTGACGTGTTCCCAATGACTCCCTCTAGCGTGAGGGTGTTGTTTGTAAGCATAGGCTGGATCTTCGAGTGTATCACTGCCCACCAAAATTTAGCGGGGAAGCTGAGCAAAGCCTTGACAATAGGCTCTGAGGGTGTGACTACCCATACAGGGCCTAGACCAGGTGCAACAATATGGGTAGCGACCCATCTCATAAAATAGGCCCGACGCTTTGGGTCCCTCATGATGCCCAAGTCATGTATCTGCCCCACTCTGTTGTCAAACTCTGCTGTAGATATGGGGGCTTCGAATGCAGGTTCACAAAGCATGTATTGGATGGTCTCGTCTGATATATCCACCATCCAGCCTCACACTCGAACCTCCTCAAGGCTGGGCTGGTTGAGGGGCTTCTTATCCTTGGGAAGAGTGTTGTGTATCATGACAACGTAGGAGGCGTAGAACTCCCTCACCAATGCCAGTGAGTACCTCCCCGCTGGCTGAGCCACCCACAGAAGTTTGTACCGTGTGATCGTGTCCTCCAGCCCTAGACACTATCGAGCCCTCTGGTGATGACTCGGGACTTCTCAAATATAGAATGAGAAGGACAACCTCGCTCGTTGGGCTGAATATCCTCCGTGACGATGGTCTGCATGACCTCCACGCACCACCTGCTATCTGCTGCATCTGGCGAAGACTTAGTACGCGAGGGCTAGAGTATGGTGAGGCGTCTGACCCCTCCTCAAACTCAGATCCTGACCCCTTCTCGGAGGAGGTCATCTAAATGATATATGTAGCTTGATCCTCCCCCTCATTAGACTGGGGAGTTCGGACTACAATAGCCTGTGACAAAGCATGTCGGGAAGTCGCCCGAGTCCGACATGGTTCTATATCAGAGTCTGGCTGGATGCCAAGGTCTTCTACAGAGCCACTAGTCTCGGGTGCATGTTCTAAGTCAGTAGCCTCATCTCGCAAGTGGGCATTCATTGCTCGTGTCTCATCTCTCTTAGATTTTGGGGCCATAGTACCTGCAAGACACATAATCACAAAACTGGTTAGTTCCGTGAACAACAATCAAGAGCATAAATTTTTTTTAGAAATGAACTCGAAAGAATTCTGGTTTCACGAGACCCTACTTACGAGTTGTGGACTGATCTACAACTCATGGAGGGTTTTGTAAGTCAGTTTACAATCCTATTTGGCCTACTGGGCTATCTTTTATGAGACCCATCCACGACTCGTAGAATGCTCTATGAGTCATAGATGGAGTCGTGGAAGTAAGTCCTGAGGTAGGTTAGGTACCGGCAACTTATGCGAGATCCCATCTACAACTCGAGGATAGGTCCACGAATCGTGGAGGGTCTCGTATGATGAGACCTCAAGAGAATATAGCCACTGGAACCTTTCATGAGGGGAAATCATGACTCGTGTACTGATCTATGAGTCGTGAAAGACCCTCGTGACTCTTTCCAGTGTTTTTAAGGATTTAAGCATCAATTTACAATTTTATCCTAAGGTGTTTGACCCTAAACATACCCTACCCTATTAAAACAGTCGAAAATACATTTCACTTGTTTCGACCACCCATCATTATGCGCACGACAACTAGGCCATGTATGCGCATTCTTAACATGATTCACATGACCGTGTAGTCGTACGATTACCTAATTTGACCATCCCACCTTGTCCGATGTCAATTTTATCCTAAATCTAGCATTTCAATTTCATGGCAAGCACAATAGGGTAAGTCAACTAACTCCGACTCCAATAGTCCATCTCGAACCCAAGCCAATACTTGATATTTAATCATAATTTAATTAGGGTAACATATAGGCATCGTAAGCTTACCAGATTGAATCACAATTAGCAGGAGAGTGACAAGGGAGTGGAATAGGCTCAGAATCCTAGGGAGAGGGGTCGTCGAAATATTGGTTGGAAAGATGACATAGAATGATGGAGCGTGGTTGATTTTTGATGTAGGATCAATAGGGATAGGGTTTTTCAATATCTAGGTTCGAATAAAAAGGGGTCAAAGTAATTTTGACCCCTATTTAAAGTGTACCGGGTCAGGTCTGATTGGAGGGTTTTTGGTATTATGAAAGCCCGATTACAGGTCATGGATTGCTCAATGACCCATGAATCGAGGTTTCGTGAAAGGTCTCAACCCTTTCACCCTTACTTATTGTCCATGAGTCATGATACAGGCCGTATGATGGGTTACGACTTGTGACACAACTCGTAGATGACCCGTGACACTTAGGAAAACGTTTGAGTACTTACTTGGGGTCCACAAACTCAATCCACGACTCGTAGTTCTACATACGAATCATGGGTTAGGCTCGTGGACTGAGGTTGCTATTTTTCTTGCTCATTGGAGGCTTCCACGAGATGGACTACGGGTCATGCAATGCAGCACGACCCGTGGAACATGTCGTGGACTCCAGTTTTGCTTCTTTTCTACTAAAGTTTGGCCGACTTGGTATGGTACCTACAAAACCTGTATAAATACGCTGTTACCCTATACGATTCCAGTCCATTGTCCAAAATTCACTATCTAAAAATACAAAAACCTAGCCTAATCTTATATCTAATGCTAAAAACTAACACTACACTACAATTATTACAAAAATATCTTGGGTTGCCTCCTAAGCAGCGCCTGATTTAATATCGTGGCATGACGCGGGCTATCTGATTACTCAGACTTCATCAACAACCCAAACTTCCATCTTAAGCTCATCAGGTTTTTCAATTGATTTGCAGACGTTGAAGGTGACTTCTCCGTCGTTCAATGTTGGTACCGAGATCACACAATGCCCTTGAAAATTCTACATCCCTTATAGTATAGGGTTGTGAATGTACTGGGGTCTTCTCTCTTTTTCACCGAGGACCGTGTGAAGATAGCACTGCAGTGTTGGAGCTCGTGTGAGAGCTCTTGACTAACGGTGTAATTCTTTGTCACCAGGTCCTTCATGAATTTAGAATACTTGGGCATCTTCTCCAATGCCTCGATCAGTGAAATATTGATGGACAATTGCTTTAACATGTAAAGGAAATGTTTGAACTTCCCTTCCTCTTCCTGTTTCTTTAATCTTTGAGGGAAAGAAGGAGGAGGATGAGGGATGGGTTTTGATAGTGCTGGACTTATATTTCTTCCCTCAGTTTGTACACCAGCATTTCCCGTTTCAACCCGCTCATTCACAACAACACCCTCATCATGACAACCTTCCTCAGCTTCAGTGTAACGACCCAAAAAATTTTAAACTTCTTAATAGTTGATCAAGGTTAGTGTTGAACTTATCATGGTTGAATTTTGGTATCCATGGGTTGTACTTAAGTGGACATATTCAAGGGAATTGTTTTGGTGGGAGGTTATAAGGCCGTTTAGGAAGCACTAACTTAGAGAGGGCATTTCTTTTGGTAAAGGATGAACTGTGTGAGCTATTATATATCAAATCGAATCTCTTTGAGTTATCTTCACAACGCAACTAGTTTCACGTAATTCAGAGTTTGTATGTGAATTTATGACCCTTGTAGTGAGACTACCTGTAATTAGAAGTATGCTGGGAAAGGGTTCCATAATGGGGTCTAAGGGTGGGACCATGGACTCTTTGGTGGTCCACGGTCCATGGTGGTGTTCATGGGTTGGTCCAGTATGCTCCTTGGGGTTGGGGGCCAAGCCATGGACCAAGTATGGTCCTATGGACCACTTCACGATCCGTGAAGGGTCCCGTGAGTTGATCCAGAAAGTTTCCAAGGAGCAGGGTTGAGCTTAGGACCAAGTGTGGTCTCACAAGCAAGACCTCGACCTGTGATCAAGTACATGGCCACTGGGGGTCCTCCGTGAGACCCTGTGTTCAGTGATCCCCTCCATTTCATTAATGGTTAATTCATAATTTAATTAAATACTATGCCCCTTTTAGCCTTTCTAAGGTCTCCTAACGCCCCTAATCAAACCCTAATCCCCTTTCATCCATTCTAAAACTCTTCAATCCTCTGTGGTTTATAGGACTTAGGATTTTCAGGGCAAAAATTCACTTGGACTAATAAGAGAGGAATTGGGGCCACTATTTGTAAGAGACTTGACAGGGGAATGGTCATTGACAAGTGGTTGGAGAGTATGCCCCATACCAACGTCACTCACCTCCCCTCAGTGGGTTCTTACCACTGCCCCATTTTATTGGAGATGTAGTAAGAGACACAAGTCCTACCAAGTATTTCAAATTTCTGAACTACTGGACTGACCAAGAAAACCTTTATGGATACTGTAAGGAACTGTTGGAGCAAGGAAACCAGTGGTAGTCCAATGAGGATTTTCCACCTTAAGCTGAAAAGATTAGCTAATCAGTTTGGAGACATTCACTCTAATGTCAAACATTTTGAGGAGAAAACCAGAGAAGCTGAAGTTGATTTGATCAACCACAAATTTGAAGAAAAAAGGAGTCATCTTCATAAGACCAATGCTGAATACATCAAATATCTAAAGATGGGGGAATCTATCCTTAGACAGAAAACTCAGCTGAATTGGTTCAAGGAGGGGGATGCAAACACTAGGTATTTTCATGCTTTGGTTAGGGAGAGAAGGATAAAACTCCTCATTCTGAACATTCAGGATGAAAATGTCATTTGGGTTCAAGGGGAGGATAATATAGCAAAGGAAGTTGTGCATCATTTTCAAGAGATCTTCACAGGGGAAGAAAAACACATAGATGAGGAGGATCTAGAATGTATTCCTACAATGGTTACTCAAGATCAGAATTTTAAGCTTCAGGTCCCCCCTGATTTGGAAGAGCTGCACAAGGTGATTCAATCAATGAACCCATACTCAGCTGCTGGCCCAGATGGATTCAATGCCATGTTCTATCAAACTTGCTGGGAGATTGTTAAAATGGACCTGTTGAAGACTGTTCAGGCCTTTTTCAGTGGTCAGGAGATACCAAAGTATTTTTCCCATTCTTGCATTGTGTTGATTCCTAAAATTAGTAATCCTGGCAACTTCTCAGACTATAGACCTATTAGTCTTAGTAATTGCATTTGCAAGATCTTCTCCAAGATTCTTTCCTCAAGATTGACATCTATTTTTCCCAGCCTCATTTACAGGAATCAATCTGGCTTCATCAAAGGGAGAAACATAGCAGAGAACATTATGTTAGCCCAAGAGATCATTCATCACATCAAGAAACCTGTGGAAAGGAGAAATGTAGTTATTAAACTTGATATGGCCAAGGCCTATGATAGGGCTTCATCGTCTTACATCTGTATTGTCATGAGAAAAAAGGGCTTTGGGGAGCAGTTCATTGACTTAGTTTGGAGAATAATGAATAATAATTGGTACTCCAATATCATTAATGGGGCCAGACATGGTTTTTTCCATTCAACCAGGGGGCTTAAACAAGGTGATCCCCTTTCACATGCCCTGTTCATTTTAGGGGCTGAGGTTCTGTCAAGGATGCTGAATAGGCTCCATGGTCACCCTAACTTTCAAGCCTTCCATATGAATAAGACGGGACCCCAAATCAATCACCTTAGCTTTGCTGATAATGTGATTTTGTTTACCTCAGGAAACATAGACTCTTTAACCATGATTATGAAGGTTCTAGAATCCTATGAAAAGATTTCTGGCCAAATGGTTAATAAGAGCAAAAGTTATTTTATGGTTACCTCCAATACTGATCAGACTGCTTGTGAGAGGATCACTGAGATAACTAGCTTTAAGCAGAAGAAGGATCCTATCACCTACTTGGGATGCCCCCTTTATATAGATAGGCAAAGGATTATCTACTTTTCAGATATGGTCTCTAAAGTTATCAACAGGATTTCAGGATGGCAATCAAAAATTCCGAGTTATGGGGGGAAAGCTACTCTGATCAAACATATGCTCCAGTCTTTACCTATACATCTTTTAGTTGCTACATCACCCCCTTCCACCATCTTAAAACAAATTCAGAGCCTCATAGAAGAATTCTTCTGGGGGAGACTTGATAAAAAAAAAAAGTATCATTGGGCCTCATGGAAGAGCCTCAGTTATCCCCTATCAGAAGGGGGAATTGGGTTCAGAAACTTGAATGATGTGTGTAAGGCCTTTCAGGTTAAGCATTGGTGGAACTTCAGAAATAATACCTCTCTGTGGGCTAAATTCTTGAGGGTCAAATATTGCCAAAGGGCAAACCCTTTGACTAAGAAAGGAGATAAAAAGGACTCTCTGATTTGGAAACATATGATGTACAACAAGCACTTGATTGAACCTCACATCTAATGGAAGATTAACTCTGGGAACAATTATTTTTGGTGGGTTAATTGGTTGGGAGTGAGGACCCTGGCTCAGTTTAGTGAGGCTAATCACAGGTTTAACAATATCAAAGTGGCTGAGTTGGTGTAAAATGGGCAATGGGACCAGGAAAGGCTAAGGAAAATAGCCCCTCACCAGTACATAGAAACCATTCTCAACACCCCAATCCAGACTCTCAGTGGCATACCTGACAAACCTATTTGGACTTTAACCACCAATGGAGAATTTACAACCTCTTCTGCTTGGTGGTTAGGGAGAAAAAGGATCAGAACAACTTTAACAGGCTTATCTGGCATAAGCATATCCCCTTCAAATATTCCTTCCTGCTATGGAGGGCTATGAGGGTGACGCTTCCTACCAATGAAAAGCTGGCCAGCTTTGGTTATGAGCCATCCAACTGTCATTGTTGTACTAACCCTGGTGGGGATACGATTGATCATATCCTGCTCAATGGTAATTTTTCCAGGAAAATCTGGAACTACTTTGCTGCCTTTCTTAGCATCAACATGGATGTGCATTCTCTGAGACAGAACATCAACAAGTGGTGGGAAAACTAAGCATATTAATGATGCCCACAGGATGATATGCATGCAACTCCAGTTTTCATTAGTTGGAACTTGTGGAAAAGCAGGTGCTTTGCTAGTATGATGATATAGTCCCCAAAGTAGCCAAAGTCAAATATATAGTGACCAGGGATATGTCCATGCTAATGAGGACAACATTCTCTTACATAGACTGGCCTTATGGCTGGAAAGATCTTACTATTCTGGTGGAGAGGTGCCACCATGAGGTAAGAATTACTCCAGTCTAGTGGGAGAAACCTCAGGATCAGTGGATCAAGCTAAATAATAATGGGAATGCCTTAGGAAATCCTAGAACCATAAAGGCTGGGGGGGTTCTAAGGGATAACAAAGGAGACCTTATTCTTGCCTTTTCCAACCCTTTGGGACAAGGCACTAACCAGCAAGCTGAGGCTTATGCAGCAACTATTGGATTAAGATGGTGTGCTCAATTGGGATTCACCAAAGTCCATCTGGAAGTTGATGCTGAAATACTCAACTCATGGATCAATCACACAACAAAACTTCCTTGGAAGATTCAAAGGGAGTTGGATAGGATCCAATACTATAGGGCCCAACTCCTAGAGTTCAAATGTTAGCATATTTTGAGAGAGGCCAACCAAGTGGTTGATTCCTTAGCCAAATACAGCCAACAACTTAATAGTCCCCAAGTATTTCAAGCAGCCAGTCAGATGCCAAGAGAGACTAAGGCTTACCTGAAGATGGACAAGATGCAAGTGCTCAACTTTAGAAGGAAGCATATGAAGAGAATGAGGAAACCACCATAGACATTGCAGCTCAAAATCATAGACAGACAAGACACCCTCTGTGCACTGATCCAGTACACTGTCCAACAGGATAGAATATAAGATTAGACTTAGGTGCTTATTTTTATTCAAATTGTAAGGGGAGAGTCTCCCTTGTTTATTGCTTTTCTAGAAATTTGTAATGAGAGGAGTCCTCTCTTAGGATGTTCTGGGTTTGTTCACTAGAAATAGGGGCTCATGGCTAATCTACTTAGACAAGTCATGGAGTACCATCTTAGGGAGGAGGTAAGGTTGATGTCCCCCTCCATGTACCTTCTGTTTCCTCTTATTATTTTTGTTAAAGCCTTGGGGTGTTGCTTAGCCCCTGGCCCTACACAGGGTCTTTAAAAATAAAAATAATAAAAAAATTAAAAAAACACTCTTCAATCCTCACCAAAATTCTCTCAATCCTCTTGACCTCCATTGATGAAAGCTTGAAAAAATTGGGGAAA
>JBCEWC010000457.1:42815-56757 GCA_038996855.1 Solanum aculeatissimum | reverse complement strand
ATTACTATTTTTATCGTTATCTAAATAAAAATTAATGTTGGGTTTACTATGATCTTATATTTATGACATATATTATTCGTTATAGGGGTACAATGCTCTATTTTTATTGATAAATGAGATTAAGAAAAGAAATTATTTTCTTGTATTTTTATTAGTTAATGTGATTAAAAAATAAACAAAACAAGAAAAGAATTTTTTAAAAATAATATTTTTATCACGATCACATATGTTTAAAAAGAAAAAATATATATATATTTATTTAAAGAAGGACATTTCTGACTCATTTGGTAACAATAACGGCATTTTTTTACCGCGATATTAAATAAAAATTAATGTTGGGTTTACTAGGATCTTATATTTCTAACATATATTATTTGTTACAGGGGTACGATGTTCTATTTTAATTGATAAAATGAGATTAAAAAAAATTATTTTCTTGCATTTTTATTAGTTAACGTGATTTTAAAAAAATAATAAGAAAAAGATTCTTTAAAAATAATATGTTTACTAGGATCACAATATGTTTAAAAAGAAATATATATATATATATATATATATATATATATTTATTTATTTATTTAGAGAAGGGCATTTCTGACCCATTTGGTAACAATAAGGGCATTTCTGGACCAAAGTATCAATGACAAGGGCATTTTTGAATCAAAGTATAAATCAAGAACATTTTTGTTCCTTTCATATAGTTTAAGGACATTTTTTATCCTTTTTCCTTGAAACAATAAGACATATTACATGCTTATACAGCAGGTTGAAATATTGGTTTCATGTATATAGTGATGAAAGTGAATTTACCCTCATATACGTACAAGAATTATATTTCTTATATGCAAGAAGAAGAATCTGTTGAGTAAGACCCTCCAAATGGAGGGTCACATTCAAACTTAATTGTCGAAAATTGCTGCAATAGTCAAATAACAACATTTTGACAGTTGAGGCTAAATGCCCATCTACTCCTACTCATCTTTTACTATATATATAGAGGAGCAATTTTGCTCCTAGAATGCAGAAAACACACATCAAAAAGAGAAGAAAAAGAAAAAGAGCCATAGAGAGAAAGAAAAATACGTTGAATATTTTCTTTTGTGAGGTATACCATAGACTATAAAATAAAATAGTCTGTGAAGAAAAAATAGAGTGTGTGTGCTTAGAAAATATTTTCCTAAAAGAAACAGTGAGTAACAAAAATAGTGAGACTATTTTTGATTTTATCTCTGAGAGCCTACTATTTGTAATAGTAGAAGTAGTTGTACACTTGTGCCTACTATTTGTAATAGTAGAAGAAATAATTAACAGAAGTGTTGATTTGTGGACGTAGCCCAAAAATTTTGGGTGAACCACGTTAAATTTTCTAGTGTCTACTTTGCTCTATTTATTCCTCCTAAAATTTTATTATTCATTCTGTTGCGTGGGTCCCAACAGAATCATCTTTGTTTGTTCTTTCTGAAGGAGTACAAAGCTTCATTTATATAAAATTATTTATATAAAATTATTCAAATTTTAATGTTATTTGCGTAGGAAGATGATAATAAAATGTAAAGAGATATCTTTAATTACCCAAAACCACATGCTTTAACGAAGATTGATAAAATATTAGATTGTCAGTAATATATCAGTATACATATAAGTCGAATCGAATTAGAAAAAGGCTCACGAAAATTCTTAAGCAATATAATAAAATGTATCCTTAATGTTACGTTTCACAAACAATTTCTCTATCTTATCTAGATATAAGACTGTGCATGAACACTATTAAAAAGATCAGTATTTTCTCACTAAAAAGTATGACGGTCATTTATATAATTATTTTGATTGAATCAATGGAGAAAAAAGTAGTAGTGTTTTCATAATGGAAAAATTTGAGAGTTTTCCACTATTTCAGTAAGAATTTGTTTTCCTCATTGAGTTAGTTAGGTGAAAATGAGTGAAATAATCATTATCTACGACACAAATTTTTCACACTTATTCGCGATGAAAAAAATCTTTATTTCTAACAATGATAATATCCAGATTCTTCAAATCTCTACATTTATAAATTTACATTGGATACATTGTTGTAACGTTACTCCAATAAAATGAGGACTTGAGAAATTGTAGAGATGGGCATGCATTAAAGTAGACTGAAAATAAATAGTAATAATAGACTTGAAATTGCAGCCTAGTGTGGAGTGGCATGGGATGAGAGCATGGGGAATATAGACAAGTAGCAAATAAAGAAAGAAATAGCGTGCCATGTGAGCTTTATTTTTTCTGCTTCTTCACTGGAGGTTGCCCTTAATCACCAAAAACAAACCATCCATTCTTACTTTACATGTTCATTCTTCTTTCTTTTTTCTTTTTTCACTTATCTCAATAGGAATCTTCCCACTACTGAGGAGTGAGAGGACACAAGCACATGTTTCCTCTCTCATTTATGTTCACTGGAAAAGGGCAAATATAGAAATAACAACATTAATGAAACTACATACTGTCCGATGATCCTCTTATTCCCCGTGCCTATATATACTACAGTTGTTAATCTATTTTAACATACAAATCAAAAAACAAAAAAACCTTAGTTGTTTTCCAACTTCCATCTCCTAATTATCTCTTTCTTTCTAACATAAAATAATGGCAACAACTAACAATAAAGCTATTAATTATACTAGCTTCCTTATAATTTTCTTCATTGTATTGCTCCTGAGTCATGAGATTTTACATGTAGAGGCAAGGCACCTCAAGTCTTCAAAAACATTGAAAGAGAAGAACAGGGGGAATTATTATAAGCCATCTTCTAATTTTGGGTCATCTACACATGGTGGCGTCAAGGTTGAGAACGCTGATGGTTCTGAGCCTTCAGGGCCCGGGCATAGTCCGGGTGTGGGTCATTCAATTCAAAATTAGAAGTCAAAAACAAAGTTATGTAGTTCTCGTTTCTCTTTGTGAAACAAGCAAAATAGCGTGGAGATTATTATTTTAATTAGTTGTATGCATGCTTCATATATAAGTAATTGCTCGTAAGTTGTGACTTATTTTGTGTGTGTATATATAGATATATATTATTGTTGTTTTAAGTTTAACTTTGAGATATTTTGAGCTAATCGTTGATATATTAATATATACTAGCTTTTACACACTCAAATAGTACCAAAATTAGAACCAATCAAGGATAATCGTAGCTTGAAATAAAAATATGCATGGAACTCTTAAACCAAAAGTCAAAACATCCCAATCTAATTAACAAATTATAATAATTGACGGAGAATCGCACACTGTACAAAAAGTTCTACTCTCCAAAACATGTACGTAGATGGCACAAAGTTGTGCAAATTATCGCGGCGGTAAACTTATGAGTTATATGATAAAATTGAGACATAGTTATTGTTGTTGCAAAGAACGACAGATAGCTCTTTGATAATACTATAGATGTTTGAATAATAGCTTCTGTTAAAATTAGAAAAAAAAATGTAAGATATTCGAGTGGAGAACATGTATTATACTTGCTTCAATTCAAATACGTACAACTTCAGAGTTCAATAATATCTCACTTGAAATTCAAATACTGAAATTTAGTAATATTGTGAATGCTCGTTATAAAATTAATGCATATCAAAATTATCACTCGCCTAATCTATTTAAATTTGGAGTACTTATTGACTTGTCTATTTATTATCTCAGCTTATTTAAAAAATTGATTGACAAAAAATCTTATCAAAATAGTTTTTAAAATATATTTCTTTATTTGATATATTATATACTAGTCACAATAATTTATTTAGGTGATAAAGATTATAAAAGAATAAATAAGACAATTAGAACTTAATAAGATTTGTGTGGGTTGGATTTTGACCCGTCTCTTAGCCCATCTCAACCTAGTCCAAGTAACTTTTAGACGTATCTATAATTTGTCAATTTCTTGACTTAGTTTATTTTGACCCCAAATTTAAATTAAATAACTTTTGATTGATTCAATAATTCGCCTATTTATTAATTTAACTCATTTTGACACATTCAGATTTAGCTCAAGCTATCCATTTGTCACCTCTCATTCGCGCAATTATCTTAATTACTGCTATTGAACGTCTATCATTCGGTCCTTCAAAATGGAATTTGATATTTTAGAATATATCTAACGGATGTGAGCTTAAATTTTTCACAATTTTTTAGTCTAAACAAGAGTGTGATTGCTTCAGAGAAAATAAGCTAGAATAAAAATACTATTTGAAAAGACACTCTGAGCATTTTATTGATAGCAATAAAATGTTGAGAAGAGGCGTATAGAATAAAATCTCTTCCCTTAATAAAGGTGGTTAAGCTAGAAAATACCTTTCGGCATTTTGGTGTCATATCGCAGCTATAGACGATATATTTCCATTTCGTAAATAATGATATTTTTATTTTAAGCACACTTTTTATAGAAATTAGTGCTCCTAAAAAGTATGAAATGGTTATACTCGTTTGTTCTTAATGAAATGTCTTAAAAAGTAGTACAACCCTTTAATGATTTCTTGGTTATGTGAAAAAATTATAATTAAAAATTTGAGGTTGAAATATTTATGTGATATTGCTAAAAAAAATATTTAATTTTATGAAACATTACTTATTTTAAAACAAAATGAAAAAGTAAAAATATCACTTATTTTTAAATAGAGAGAGTAATAATTTCTTTGTTCATTTTTACTTGTTTAATTTTGTGTGTCTATTAAGAAATAATGATTAATATGAGTATTTTATCACAATATTTATATTAAATTATGTAAAATCTTACGTGTCTTGTGAAATAATTTGATAAATAAGAAACTAGTGTTAAGAATAAAGTAAAAAAAATATTATCTTTTCTTAATATATTAAAAGTGATGAATAAAATAAAAAAAATAATTAGAATATTAACGAGTAAAAATCAATAGAGGGAGTAGTTATATGACTGTATATATGGCAGAACAAAGTGAACACGCAGGAGCTGTCGACTGCATGGACGGTCCATTATACATTACTATAACTCTAGTTAGCTAGTGCGAAATCCTTGGTTATATATGTGATGAATTGTACGCGGTCTGGTACAATAAGAGATCAGGTCAATCTCTTATAATAGATTAAGAAAGGCAGAAAGAAAATAACGCAGAAATTCTTACGTCCACGACATATATATTACACAAAATTTAAGTTTAGTTTCACTATCTTCAAGGAGCCATAATGATTAGAACATCTCGCAATCTAAGGACTAATTTCTTAATTCTTTTTTCCCTTTACAAAGATAATGAAAACTCTCATGAACTAAGTAGCTACTCAACTGCCCATTAAATTGATCCACTCCAATCAGTCTAGACTTCAACCTCCATCCTAACTAACTCTAGCTATTAAGCATACCAGAAAAGAAAAGCAAAATAAAGACATCAAATTTCTTTATAGATCAGGACCTAATTTACATTCAAAACCACCGAGAAATAAGCTAATCACAACAAAATAAGTTTAGAGGTTGTTCTTCGATTGTACTTCTAGAAGGATATTTTTGCATTCTTTGTTGTGGAAGAGATAATGCACGCACTCGTCTAAATTCCAATATATGTTTGTTAGTACATAATATGTGGCAATCACCTTTTTGGACCACCCTTACCTGGATCACTCCTATTGGCCAACAGGCCTGCCACATAGCAATACTCGAGCACTAACAAAAATTTGTTACTGACAATGTACTGCACCAAATATCACTTTCAATAATAAATTAAATATACCGACCAACTATTAAAACGGATATGACATGGCATTTTATTCCTATTGCTGAACCATTTGATAATAAGATACTATGTGAGTTGGGGATTTACTCTCAACTCTTCCACCATAATCATTGTTAAAGGTAGAATCGTATGACCTATGATGACCATTACATCTACAAGTTTGACTGTGTGACATCTCACATTTTAATTAATTCACCTTGTCTATATTTTTTATAATAATTCCTCATGTGTGAAATTGATTAATTTATTTTTATGAACTGCAACACATAAATTCTTTTAATAAAAGGTGATTGTAAAATTCAAATTTAAGACTTAGTAATTACCCTATCAGTACAAAAAAAAAAAATATTTTGCTAGCTATCGGACTTCACGTTCTCATGCCTTTCTGTATATGTACACTGGTCTCGTAAATAGAAAATGTAGTTGTACCCAACAATATTGAATGTACCTAGACGTTCTTTGTGTCTAAGAGGTGGGGAAAGGGGCTGTTTGGCTAGTTTTTTTTATTTTTTTAATTTTATTTAACCTATTTAATTAAACTTCCAGGTTACACATCCATGTGTTTAGAAGAGACTAATAAGTAATAACTACGCTCACAATGCATGACAGAGTTGCCAGGAAGACATGTTTATGTTGCACATTGGTGGTTAATGAGATGGGTGGACTCCTTATAATACTTGGGTAATCCTCCTCCCTTTGAGCTAGCTTTTGGGGTGTGAGTTAGGTCCAAGACCTAATTTAATATGGTATCAGAGCAGGACCATCTCACCCAATGTTGAGCCCCCAAAAAAATTGTCCACGCTCCAGATGCTAAGCACTGGGCGTGAGGTGGGGTGTTGAAGAATGAAAAAAAGTCCCACATTGGTGGTTAATGAGATGGGTGGACTCCTTATAAGGCTTGGGCAATCCTTCTCCCTTTGAGCTAGCTTTTGGGGTGTGAGTTAGGTCCAAGACCTAATTTAACAGTTTAACAAAGTATTTTATTTTATTTTAATTTTGTTTCTTTTGGGCTAAATGATTAAACAAATGCAAAGTAGCTAAAGTCCAAAATCTTGACAGTAAATCTTAGAGAAAAGGACACCAACACCACACCATATATTATTAGTATTTATAATTTTAAGGAATAACATTGAATTGACATTTCCTAACTGTTCGTAAAGATGGAATCTTTAAGTTATTATATATGAGAAGACAAAATTAGGTACAGTACTAGTAGTATTTCTAAGATAGAAAAGTACACATAAAGTTCAATTTGGAGTTCTGACCCCACAAATATTTTAAAAAGAATTTAGAGATAGTGGTAGTTAAGTTAGTTTATGTTTATGGCATAAGCAGACTTAAACCCCACATTAATACTTGAATTACGTTATTATTAACGATAAAGATACGCTTACTAAATTAATTGCCTATTTTACTAAAAGATACTCTTTGGGGCCGTCTTATATGGAGACACAGGTTCGTGGGTTAATTAACAAAATCAGCAAGTTGAAGCATGCGCATTAGAAGAGTACGGCTTAGATTTCTGTTTGTCCTAATATAATTTAATACTAATTCTTTTTTAATTAGGGCTAATTGTGAAATTAATTAAGAGATCGATCCAGTTGGGACCCATCTACTAATTGGGAAGTTGAAAATGACAGCCCACTATTAGTGGAGATTCTTGATTTTGACAAAGCTTAAAGAGGGTAATCATTTTCTAGTCAAAGGAAAATTAGTCAAACTTTTGCTTGTTTATATATTCCCTTTTTATTTTAGCTGTAAAGCCCATTATTAATTAAATTATTCTTTAAGTTCATTTTGATTTTTTTTTAAAAAATTTTACTTATTATTTTTAGCAAGAAAAAAGTATTTTTTTTTTCATTTTTGACTCTTAGCATCAATTACTTGTTCCTAAAAATATTTTTCAATACCTAACATTAAACATCAACTAATAACAGTAATATAATAAAGTAATCACGTCAATCATTATTTTCTTAATGGGTATGCCAATTGCAAATGTGATAAATAAAAATGAACAGAGGAATGATACCAGGGCGGACCTACACAGAAATTGCACTGTATATATAAGGTGAATTTTCTATATTTTTCTACATCTACTAATTTTGAACCACCTAAATCAAAGAGGAGAGATAGCTTTTGTGGTACTAGACTGCTCAACTTGGACCACAAATACTAATTTTGTAATTTGCAATGTAGTTTACATATTTTTATTTTTATTTTTCGAACCATCTGAATGAAAATTCTGACTTAACCGGTGAGGAACATAAGCCTTAAAATTTAGCTAGTTGACTCTCTCTCTCTCGTTAAAACATAAATCTCAAAATTAATCTCATAAATTCAAAATCTTAATTTCACCTTCGTTTCTATTTGATTTAAAGTGTAGTATTGTACTCGACTTGATATGTATATGAGTATTGATTTAACCTTCAAACAGTGATGGCTTCCTAATATGCACATTTAAATTGTTATAATGTTCTTATGTCCTCTATATATTTCTTATTTTAATTTTTTGCGATTTCCTTTTTAAAGAGAAGTGTGTGATAATAAATTATAGCCCTTCCATCTAAATTAATACGGTATATTAATCCAATTTTTTATTTTTATATAATGATATAAATAAAATCAAATATTCAATAATAAATATTGCATATAGATTGAAATGGAGGAAGTTTCTAATATAGAGATAACCATATTAGTTCAATATCTTTCGGTGATCTAATTTACAAAATAGTCAGTAAAATATATAAGTTTGTATATCTAAGTACAAATATACATGTAATATACATATTTTATTAATAAATATATATAATCAATGCATGTGTTTGGTATATTTTTGTTAGCAATGTAATTAGTTTTTAAAATTACATGCCAATTTGTTATTTTAATTTTTATTTTTTTTTAAAGATAGATAATGTCAATAGCTACAAATTACAATACTTAACACCACCTAATTTGGAGATTTAGGGCCTAGAGGCCCATAGGCTTTTCCTAAAGAAAAGCTCGTACTAGGCTCACCCTTTTTCGGCCCAATTAATGAAAAGGACAAGTAAAAAGGTTCATTTGCATTTGTACCTCAGGAGATGAAAGTAGGGATGGCAATGGGGCAGGTGTGGGGCGGGTGCGGGGCGGGTTGATCTTAATCCGCAATTTTTTTTAATCGCCCTGCTCGCGCCCCGCATGATGACTTTTTTCATTTTCAATCCGTCCCACCCCGCCTCGCATAGACCCGCCCCAGATAAACTCGCCCCGCTTCAATTTTTAAGTTCTTTTATTTTTTAATTGAATTTAATATGAAAAATTAGAATTCATAATTTTTTTTTAATTTTTCACTAATTTACTATTTTTAGTTGACATTTCAACAATTATTTCTTAATCATTAATTAAAAGTTTCTAATTAACATTTTAATAACTAATAATTTATCGGACATGTATAATTTAAATTTTAGAAAAAAAAAAATTAAAGTCAATATTTAATATAAAAAGTTTATATCTTTGATTTTCACTAATTACAAATATTTAATTTTCTTCGAATTACTATTTGATTTTTTGAACCCGCAACCCGCCCCACCCCGCATTAATTTTAAAAATAGTTATTTTAACCCGCCCCGCACCCGCCCTGCCCCACATAACATTAAACTCGCATTCGCCCCGCATAGCTCTAAACTCGCCCCGCACCGCCCCATTGCCATCCCTAGATGAAAGAGGAAAAGCCCTTGTAATATTTGTTCTGCAAGCTACTTTTGTCGAGCTAGTAGGCCCATTAGATTCGATTTTTAGCTCATTTCAATTCAATTTATTTTTGGGCAAATTATAGAAATCTCATACTTTATAGGCTTAATTTTAATATAAATCAACTCTTTTTAAAATTACTAAAAATCCCTGATTTTTTGGGAAACGTCGATACATAAAAATATGCATTGATACAATGCGGATTTCTAGGGTTATTGATGATTTGCGTGTATCAGTTATTAAAAATTAGACTATATCAGTTTTAATATACTAAAAACATTAAAAAAACGTATCAGTGATTAATTGGTTGTATAATTTTTTTAGGTATCAGTGAAACTAACTGATAATTTATAAATGTGTTTCATGTATCAGCGAAATATGGAAATTTTAGTAATTTTTTTAAATGATAGGGACTAATAGTAATTAAGTTTATAAATATTATGTATTTGCGTAATTTTTAGTTTATTTTTACCCCAAATAATAATTAAGAGGGTCAATGATTCATCATTTATTGATTCAACTCACTTTGACATTCTCAAATTTCAGTCTGATCCTACCCATTTAATACCCCTACTTTCTTCTCTTCATATGTCATTCTTCATTACATGTATTCTGTTACGATTTAGAAAAAAGGTAATTTCAAATATAAACAATAAACTAATTAGTTTACAACAAATATACTCATGTTTTATTTACATAAAAATAGTCAAAATTCATAGAAAATATACAGTAGATATACAATATAGCTTGTCAAAAGTCATATAAATTATACACTGATTACACAACATAAAATACTTATACATGAGCTATACACTGAATATACATTATGATATATTTAAAAATTGAATATAGCTTAACTATATATGAAATATGCAATGAGTATATATGACTATACACCAAATAACTATTTTTTTTTTATAATTGAAATGGCCGAACAATCATTTCATGGGATTATCCCTTTAGAAAATTGGCTAGGCTAAAAAAAAAAAACAAGTTCTTGTCACACCAGGCCCAAAGTTTTGGTGGTAATAATATTGATCCATCTCAATTTCCCTAAATACAAAGTTTACGAAAACGAGCAACTCTAAAAAGCTAAACTAGTTTTCTTTTTCTTTTTTCGTATGCAAATGCAATTATAGGAAGTTGAAGTCACACTACTTGGCTTGCACTTATAAGTCGTGAATAAATTACTTTCATAGGGTGTATTAGTAAAAATAGTGCATACATTAACTTGATGTATTAGTAGTGTCTCATGTATTAAAGTGTGTTTTACTAATATCATAAATTTTTAGGTATTAGTTGTGCAAATAATTTTAATACATGTATTAGCAGGATTAAAGATCCAAATACTCCTCAATTTTTTTTCATCATAATTGTGGAGGCTATCTTTGTGAATAATTTTTTGTATGCAATGTATACTATTTTTAATGTATCAAACCAAACAATGCATAAAATACGTTTAATTAATGCAAAAAAAACTAATACATGCATTATAAATATATTTTATTTAATATTATTCTTATAAGCTTTATCAAACGCCCGTTGTATTACTGGAGCAAATAAGTTCAGAAATGATCAATCCGTACTAATGGTTGTTGGATTGCAGCGACTTTTATATGCCACGTTTTGTTCCTAGCAGTTAGTTACTGAAAATGAGAGGATATAATAGTACAAACATTCCGAACGGAGTTAGAATTTTTATTTTTAAAAGGTTCAAAATATAAATTGATAAACATATGAAAAATTAAGAAAATTCAACATCTTATGCATACATATAAAAAAAATAAAATTTGATATTGTATAAAATCGTTGTTTTTACTTTTAGGTAACTAATTTCACGAATTATAAATAATTATCTTTAATATCTTTAAAAAATAATCTATTAATGTAAAAAATTACATTGATATATAAGTTAATGCGAAATAAATATGTTATGAAGAAGTGTGGTTAATGGAGTAATCGATCTTCTTATGTGGTATTGGACAATTTTTCCATCATGCATTAATTTTTAGAATTAATTAGATTCAAAATTTATTTCCTTACCTATTAAATTGACGACAGTCAAGATGTCCGCGTGAAGTGGGATGTTGCAAAAGAAACTCACATCGTTCATTAATGAAATGATTAGTCTTTTTATATGATCCTGAATTACTCTCTCATTATTAGGCCCAAAATTCATTTCATATGCGGGCTAAGACAACTAGGAGTTGGTAGGGTTACTAGACCAATTATGACGAATTGATTGGCTTCCATATATGAGCTTGTTGGTTTCATTACCAAAACATAATACCACCTTGATAAATATGTCTGTGGTGATGTGCACAATTTTCTGTGAAATTAGGCAACCCGTTGGTAGGGTTAGGTGCCAAATATTGTGTTAGTTTTGAACTGGTCAAATAAATAAAGATGTCTTTTAAAAAATATTTTGATGAGCCAATTTGGTATATCTCAACTCAATTTTATACGATTAAAATAAATTGAGCTAACTAGAATGAATTGGACAAATCAGATAGATTGAGTTTGATTTTGTCACCTGCAATGAGTGGATACTAGACTTGCCAATGCTAAGAGAAGGTGGTCCAATAATTAGTAAAGGGCTTTTTAAGATCCAGCCAAGTGAAGGCGACTGGTCGGGTCCTGGTTACCGGGGACCGCTCAAAGCCAGCCCACTGCCAAAAAGAGTGATGGTTGCTAGCAAGGGAAGAGGAACACTAAATGCCGTAGCTACAATATCCATCATCATTGTAAAGAGTGGCCGATTTGGTTGAGACAAATGTTGACCCATTACAAGGGCTGGCAAAACTAGCCATAAAAATATGACTGCTCCAATTCAGTAGGTACAAAAGTTGGGTTGGTGGACTGAATAGAAAGAAAATAAAATTTGACATGAGTTGAGCGATGAATTGATGTTTATGAATTCATGACAAGTAATATTTGATGTGCATCATTGATCTTTTTATTTATTAATTCATTTTGTTTTGATTCGTTCAAATTGAACAATCACTATACGATACCTCGAGCAAAGTTTAAAAAAATGCCCTTTTGTTTAAAACTAGAGAGGAGGTGGGTGGAATGAGGCATTAAATGACACTCATTAATCTTTTCTTTGGCAATATAACTAACTCAGAAGAAATTATTCTCCTCCGATAAATTTTCTTGAATCTTCTATGCCTTCTCTTTCTTCTTTTAAAATCCAGAACATGCATAATGCAGGTGCTTTTTGCAAGTGAGGCAGGATGGAGCTAGCAAAAACATTCTTTCGTACTTAAAAGTCATTACCTCTTACCATTCAATAATTGAAGACTTTCTTTAATGTCCTCACTTATTAATGGTTACCTAATTTACACCTACAACTAGTAATTAAAATTATATTCCATATTGCTGCCAGTAGAAAATTATTTATTCAAGAATTTATGAAGTTGCGGACTTTTATTTTATTAATTAATGATGTTGAAATTTGATTAGGTTGTTAGCAAGTAGATAGTAGTAGCTAAATGGACACCAACAAATTAATATTGGGCCCTGGGACAAGGCAGCTACTTGTGAATTGTCATAGTTAATTAGTTATTCATATCTCACCATAATTTATATATTAGGCAAATAGACACATAGACCGGCCATCATTAATTATATTTTGTGCTGCTTTTTTCATTAATTAGTAATCATCATAAATATGAAGCATTGTTTCATTTAATACTGCAGCCATTGCATGATGAGGTTAGAGAATAATATAATAAACATAAATCTTACCTCTTTATTTCTTGAATCGAAAAAAATAAAGATGGCATGATAACGTGATACAATATTATTATAGAATTGATCAATAAAATTAAATTATTTGCTAGTAGTTGCTTAGTTGGAGTTTAAGTATAACATATATTTCAAACAGGAAAAAAGAAGAAGAATAATATATACTAGCTTGCATATACCTCAAACAATAGAATCAAACAAAAACCTTACTTGACAACTATCAAAATGATTTTTTTTAAAATAGAGTATATCTAGCACAGTTGTTCTCACACACAAAAAAGTGATTATACATTATTTTAGCATAGGATTTAAAAAAAAAACATGAGTCTCATTAACATATTCAAAAGTAGTTTTTGACTTTCTCCCCATCTTTTTGGAAGTTTGCTCCTTAAGAGGGAAAGTTCTGGCAACATTCTTTGTGTTTCAACTGCTAATTAATTTTACCGATATCGAAGGTATTTTTAGCCCTTTTTCATTTTTTTTAAGGAGATGATAACTATATCACAGGTCAAGTAAAAAAAAAATTTGAATGACAGTATGATATTTGATTATATATGTTTTTTATAATATGAAATGGTTTGTGCTGGATTACATTATGTCATGTCAAAAAATGATCAGTAAAAGAAGTTTAAGGATTGCAGAGAGGTACGAATATTTATATTTATATTTATATTTATATTTATATTTATATTTATATTTATATTTATATTTATATTTATATTTATATTTATATT
>JBCEWC010000457.1:0-42715 GCA_038996855.1 Solanum aculeatissimum | reverse complement strand
TATATAGTGATGATGGAATTGAAGTTGTTGAACTAGCCAGAAGGGCACATGTGCATAATCAATATGTTTCAAAGCTGAAAATGGACAAGCCCGGGATATGCCTTCACGTGCTTTCTTCAATAGAATTATAAACATAGAAATAGTTTAGTACAAGTTCTGCTATTTTTAATGCATCCTACATAAACGTACTATTTAATTTGATTGTAATGGATATATATGTTCTTTAATTTTGAATGTGTATAAATAAACATTTAAAATATCAACAAATAAATCCACACACATCCTATATCTCAAATCACGCGAGAAATACGCAATTTACTCATATTCCCACATGATTTTAAGTCTTTACTAAATACTATTACTAATTACTTTCTCTTTTCATGTTTGACTTGGCACAATCTTTAAAAAGAAATAAATAAAATAATAATTTTATTATATCATAAACAAATAAAAAATTTATTTTTAATATAACAAACAAGTAAATACAAATGAGGAGTTACTAGTATTTACAAGTATCATGGAGCAGATTAATTATATTGGAGTACATGACATGGACAAATAAATATATCCTGCATTAGAAGCAATGATCATATTACAAATCTTGATTGAATTTGGTACACTTATCAATTGATAGACGCATAATATTATTAGTATAACCCCAAAACTGGCCTTTTACTACAAGCATTCTTAAATGAATTTAGTAGATGTACTGTATGTATAATACCATACTGACACTGTTGCCTAGCTACTGTGGAAACAAATATTGAAAAATGCGCAATAATTACCCAAAATAGTACTCTCTACTACAAGCATATTTAATGAATTTGGAACTAAGTATAAACATATAACTAAAGCTGATGTCTACTTGGAATGCTTATTCATGTGTACAATAATAAGAAAGAAATATTCTGAAAAGTAATATTCTTGAAGGTCCATTTTGCAATTTGGCATTATTTGCTTCCAAATACTTTATATATGACTACTTTATTTCCTACTTGGGACCAGGAGCCTTTAATTGGCATTTTTTCTATTTATATATTCCTATTATTGTAGCTAGCAATATCGTAAAAATTGGTTTTATTACTTATATTGTGTTGGACAAATCGTTAAGATGATTTTTATGTGAAAGAGGTACATTTGTATTATGTGTAGGAGTCACAATTGCATTTTGGGCATCAATTGATTAAACTTCTTGAAGTACTATCTCCCAAAACATGTTTTTTTTCCCCCAATATTTTGACATACAAAAAAAAAATCAATTGAAAATATTATCCGAAGATATGTCGTTTTTTCAAAATTAGAATATTGCATAACTATTGTTTAGTCCATATGGATGCCGTCATGCCCATAAATTAAAAAAATAAGAAAATGAGGGGTGCAGTGAGGTCCAAAATATATGTAGTGATAAGAGGTGGATAGCATATATGCAACTCAATAGTGCCCAGCTGAAATAATAGATTTATCAAGTGGCAATGGAATATATCCCCCCTTCCAAAAAAAAGAAAAAAAGACTCGAACAATATTTATAAATTATTACTCTTTTTTTTGTTGGTGTCTGTTGATTTTTTATTAATAATATTAGTGATCAAGATTATGCGTTGTACGAGTCTAATATATGTTTTTTTTTCTTCTTAATTTTTGCATTTTAGATAAAATTTGGAGAGTCAATAATTTTAATATATTTTAAATTTTTTTAATTACTTAAATTTATATTATTTTTAAGTAGTTTTTAAATAATACACATTGCTCCTACACGAACAAATAATTTATTACGGCTAATATTGTAATTTCATAGCTGAAGTAGATGAAGAAATTAATTAATAGAAATGACACAGTAAAATTAGGTAAACATGTTAATAGTCACCGTAAAATGTTATAGGCAGGAACAGAAAAATAATTTATCACGGGTAATATGTAATTTCATAGTTGAAGTAGATAAAAAATTATTTAAATAATAATTAATAGAAATGACATAGTAAAATTAAGTAGACACTTTAATAGCCACTGCAAAATTAAGCAGACACGTTATAGTCAACTGTCTGCTTCAAGCAGTTGAAGCAGACAGCTGAAGCAAACACGATGACCTAAACTACTCAAAACAACCACATAATAATTACCGCAAAACTAATCAGATACGTTAATTTAATACTCAATCATCTGTCTGCTTCAAGCTAGTGAAACAGATATGACGATCAGTAATAGTTTATTAAATAAAAAAATAATAATTTTATGTTAATATAAAACTTATGTGTTGAAAATTTCTGGAGGAGTGATATTGCTTTCACCCGTCCACCTGGCCTTCACTTTCTTCGTCCATATTCATTTGTTGCCTGATTTTCTACTGAAAAAAGTGCCCCTTCTCTATTTACGCTACTGCCTTTTATTTATTCTATCTTAATTTACTTGATATAATTTTATTATATATGAAATTTTAAAAATATAAAAAAATTTTAAAAATTTTAAATTATATTTGAAATAAAATTTTAAATTAAAAAATACATATTTATAAAGCTTTTATGAAATAAATGAGACTCAATATAAATAAAATATTAACAATGTCATTTAATATTATTAAATAAAAAATGTATGTGTCTTTTTAGACTTATCCATTTTGTTTTTAAATTGAGTTAATTATTAGGTATGATCATTAAAACCATTAATATATGTGTGCTGGGTAAATCCACTGCAGAAGAAAACATAGAGATTTTTTTTTTCTTCATATACTGAAACTCAAAATCATTAAAGGAATCATTCATCTCATCAATCATAAGGAATAAGTTATAATAATTTCAGGATAAAATGTAAAATTATTTTATTTCATATTTAATTGAAGGTATAAGGTAATTTTAGACTATTTATTCTATTTATTTTTGTTAATAATAAAATAAATTATCTTAAATATATGGTGGAATAACTCATTCTAGACTAATTTATTCTGAAATTAATTATACAAAATAATATGTCACTAGCCAAATAACCCTTCTTTTATATATAAAGATAAAAATCTCTTCTAAAAAAATCATAAAACTCATTGAAAGTATAACTATTATTAGCATATTACAACTGAAGCTATTTCTAATCTAATAATTGGATGAATAGAAGAATATATCCCTCTCATGATATCCAAAAATTCTTACTTTTCCAAATGAGTTCTGTGTGACGCCAATTTAAATTAATCGAAATTTTAACGCAAATATCAAAACAGAGACGACTAAAATAAAAACAGAGATGCTTGCCAGTGTGCTCTAGTTCCCCAATCCCACTACTCCTTTTCTCTCTCTCTTTTTCTGTATCATCCTTTAACTTTCCCGCTCTATCTTCTCTTCCTCTCGATTTTCTATCTCTCATGCTTCTGCTTTTTATGTATCTTCTTCTTCCACCTCTCTGAATTTCTTCTTCTTTTTTATCCTTGGACTTGTCTTTGTTTGGAATTTACCTTAAAAACTTCGACACTACCATTTTTCTTTAGCAGATATTCAAGAAAATAAAAAGAGATGAACAATAGATTCCGACAGTCTCCACAGCCCAAAAAAGTTTCTTTGAATCCTCAAAAGGTGAGTGAATTGTTCTGCTTTTGAAAAATTCCAAATTTTTCTTCCATGCTTCATCTCTGCTGTGCAACAACTTTGATATACGTTACCTGAGTATGCTAAATTATTGGGATTTCTCTTCTTTTTTGTCCTCTTTCCTCCTTTTTCTTTTTTCTTCTTTTTCTTGGGCACTGTCTTGAGTTGTACACTATCTGTACTGACAAAAGTTGTCATCTTTGGATCCAATTTCAGAATTGGATGCTTTACTCATATTCTCAATACCTCTTTTAATTTTAGACATCCAATTATTTTATTAAATTGACGCTGAAAGAATTGTTGAATCTAATTCCTGATAGGAGAAGAAGATGGAAATACAGCAAAACAAATTCTTATCTGCAGAGAAGCCCAGAGTTAATCGGCGTCAAGCAGCTAAAGAGAGAAAATTAGCCTTGCTTCAAGATGTATTTTTCATCTCATCTTTATATTCATATAACATTAATTTTTTTAATTTTGATTCTGAAAATATTTTTTTTTCCCAATTTTTCGCCTTCGAATTGGCAGGTTGATAAGCTAAAGAAGAAGCTGAGGCATGAAGAAAATGTTCACAGAGCTTTGGAAAGAGCTTTTAACAGACCTTTAGGAACTCTACCTCGCCTTCCTCCTTATCTTCCAAAATATGTTAGTATTTAAATTTGATGAATCCAATCTTTAAGATTCCCGGAATCGAACACATAGTACTTATGAAATTGTGGTTGAATTGAAATTTTTAATGATTTCTTTTCGTGTATATCTGTGTTTCAAAATGAAAATATTGGGTTCGACTGGTTGATGAATTGACCTTCACTTTCTGTGTGATGACAATAATGCAGACATTAGAGCTTCTTGCTGAAGTAGCTGTTTTGGAAGAAGAGGTGGTTCGGCTTGAGGTACAGGTTGTTAATTATAGACAAGGTCTATATCAAGAAGCAGTGTCCACATGCTCAAGGATGGAGGATAACTATTTGTCTGATTCATGCCCTCAGCTACCTGGTAAAGTTCCTAAGCGAAGGCATTCAAGATCATTTTCCATGAGTGAAGTCAATCTCGGATCATCCGTGCCACAGTCTTCTCTTGCTCTAGATAGGAGTGCTTCAAGTAGAAAGTTATTTTTAAAAGAATCAGTCTTTGGTAGCTCAAGAATTAGCTATGATGTTACATCAAATAGCAGACAGGTTGTCATGAAGAATTGCAATGACTCATTGATACTAGAAAATGAGAATCACTCTGCTGATACTTGTACTAAGGATAAGCCATCTCCAAAGAAGCAAGTCAACTCGATAAAGATAAGGCCTGAATCAATCAGCAAAATAGCAGATGTTAGGCTTCAGGTATATACCATTAGGCAACCAGCAAGAAAGTTGACATTTGAAGCTTCACGTGCGAATTGATCTGATTATAATTCTATCTGTTCAGTGCAGGGTTGTAGAACAAGCACAAGAGAGCTATTTAGATGAACGGGTATTGGAAGCTGAAAGTGCAGAAAACAAAATCTCTGAAGACATTTTAAAGTGCTTGTCTAGCATCTTATTAAGGTTGAGCACGTCTAAAGGGAAGGTAGCTAATCCAGAATCTTTTCGCTCTTTAGGAGCAAAAGTCTTTAATGAAAGCAATGGGGAAAGGGAGTTGCAAGATCCATATTGCATCTATTCAGAACTAAGGAAGCAAGATATTGGTGAATACAGATATATGCTCAATATAGATGCTAACTCTGTTAATCTAAACCGGAAAATGAACGCTTCGTTTCTGATTCACAGACTTAAGTAAGTTCCAGTCTTTCTATACATTTTCTAGTAATTATGATCAAGGAATCTAAATATGTATTTGCATGTCCTTGTGTTCTTCCATTTTGAACATAAGGATTCTCCTTGGCAAGCTATCATCTGTGAAATTAGAGGATTTGACTCATCAGCAGAAGCTAGCATTCTGGATAAACACTTACAATTCTTGTGTGATGAATGTAAGGGGCCTATGTTTTACCCGAAAATTCAAGTAATATTATACTCTATTTAAGAAATAATTCCTTTTGTCATGAATCTGTCAGGCATTTATAGAGCATGGTATTCCAGAGACTGCTGAACAAGTTGTATCACTAATGCAAAAGGCAAGTTACTCGGTCATTATAATCCATGCTTCGGATATTGCTGATGCTACGATAATTGATTCATTAATACACGTTCCTCCTCTTTGAAGTTGTAATGGATCAGTTAAAAGTATATGGGGTGTAGGTTTTCCTGATACTGTGGTGAATGTACTCCGGAATCTATTAACTTTCTGAATGAATTTCATCAGGCAACAATTAATGTGGGAGGGCATTTTCTAAATGCAATCATGATTGAGCACTTTATCTTGAGGCTACCATACCACTTAAAATATGTAAGTTACCTTTCCATGTTTCTTAATCTGTTCTGCAGTTGTGTGAGCTTAGAGCTATTGTGTTTAAATTTTTATTTTTTATTTAACAAATTCTTAAAAAGCTATTTTCCATCACTCGAAAGACATGTTCAAAGTCAACAAAAGACAATGAGCTGAAGGTTCGGAGCGTTTTTGGCTTGGAGTGGTCTGAACCTCTTGTTACATTTGCACTCTCCTGTGGAAGTTGGTCCTCCCCTGCAGTAAGTTCATTGGCCATTTACATAACCTTCTCAGTATTTGTAAAATCGTCGGCTAGACAATTCATTTTCCTGAGCTGGAAACTTCAAAAAGTATAGCTTTCTGAATGGCTACAAACAGATATCAGGTCATTTCACGATTTAAGAAGTAAAAAAGCATAATGGTTGAGAAAAGAATTCTCGCAAAATTAAAGAATAAGCATAAGGTGTACAATGAGTCGGTCAATCATTCATCTCCTGAACCTCAGAACTTTAACCTCCCTGCTAACATAATATTTCAAGTTTATGTCCAGCAATTCTAATTGTATGTTGTGATCTTTTCCATACTGAAGGTGAGGGTGTACACTGCATCTCAAGTTGAGACTCAGTTGGAAACAGCAAAAAGAGATTACTTACAAGCAGCAGTTGGTATTTCAGCAACAAATAAGCTCATTATCCCCAAGTTGTTGGATTGGTATCTTCTTGATTTTGCTAAGGACTTGGATTCATTGCTAGACTGGGTGTGCCTCCAGCTACCAGATGAACTTAGAAATCAAACTATGAAATGCCTCGAGAGACGAGGAAGTGAACCCCTTTCACAATTAGTACAAGTAATGCCTTACAATTTCAGCTTCAGGTACCTCATACACCAATAAAGTATTCTCATATGTCTCAGCTTGCACAAGTTCCAGAGTTGTGGACATAATCTATGCTAGGCACAGAAGATGGAATACAAATATAGGACTGTATGAGAAGCATAACATTTCAGAGGGAAGTGTTTATGGAACAAATGATGGTTATTTATATTGCTCCAGATAATAGTATAGGATGTAGCAAATTCAATTTATGAAATTCTTTGTATCTCTTAGACCCCTAGAGTTAATAAACTCAACGAGATCATTATCTCGAGAGTAAATAAAAGTGTTACTTGCTCTTACAAGATGTTGAATCAGAGTATATGTGATTACTGGTAGAGTTAAATTCTGCAGCCAAGGTTGTCTCGCTGGACTACACTAGTTTGTTTAGTCTCATTTTGTGGAGTCACTTCTTCTTTGACCGTATAAATTTTCAAACATTTTACAACAAAACTGTAATTTTATTTCACATAAAAATAAATGCATCCAGTGTTTTACCTTAGGATTGAGTACACAGTCTAGCTTGACATGGTACAAGTTGTACGTATCATACAAAGTCGGGGATAATGTAAAATCATGTTAATTAGACCCGTTTTGGTCTCCAGTTTTTTGTTTTACTTGCTCTCACCTCTTATATTGCTTTGGTTTATTCAAATATGCTAGATTATCTTTTACTTCACCTTAAATATAGAATATAAAACAGTTTTCTTTTGAATGAAAAAAGAAACAAACAGGTCAAATGAAAGAGGTCACAATTAGGAAGACGAAAATTGGACTGGAAAAGACTAAAGGAACAAATTTGGCGACAGGAAACTTAAAGCGCCCATCTTGTGCAGTTGCAGTAAAAACTAGGCACCATAGTAACTAACATATATGCTCCTCTTTTACACAGTGGATGGAACAACAATTATATTCTTGCAATCCCACAAGTGGGATATGGGGAGGATAGATTGTGTAAACTTTAAATAAGATCCATAGAAATAAATGTTTACAAGGAGTAACATCAGTGGGAAAAAATATAACATGTATCATTTAAAGAAGCTGATGTATTTAAGGAGAGACCATATGAAAGAAACACTCGCCGCTAACAGGAAAATTTTTGAAGAGGACTAAAGAAATACTGATTGCTGGAATTAGTTGCACACAGCCAAACTAGATGAGGCTAAACACCACAGGGAAAAGTAGGAAAGGAAAAGATAATGTGGAGGGAACAAAAGATCACCAGATACAAAATGGATGATTACACTATGTACAAACAATTGCACTATGCTAATACCAACAGCACAACCACCAAGCCAAGAATTTCAGAGGAAATTTTGCTTCAACCAATAATTTCAGCCAAATGGAGAGGGAACAGGAACCACAAGTGCATCCGATCTTTTAATGCTACCCATACCACAAATAATGCAGCCAGGTGATGACAAAGCAGAGAATTTGGCCCCACAAAGGTCGCACACATCATAACCAATAGTTGATAGACGGCTAAGTGTAGCAGCACAGAATTGGGATGGATCTTCTTGTGGATCAATTGACTTGTTTGACAAGCCCCTTTGAACACATATGTCAACCAAGCTCCTCAATTCGTCTTGCTTGCCTGGAGGTGCCTTAGATAATAGAAGTTCAAGCATCTGTTTGGAATAGCCATAATTTTGGACATCCATGTTTCGCTTGATAGCTGTTCGAATACAATTTATCCTGTGCTTAGCAAGAAGAGGCAGTGAACCCAAGTGTCGAGACAATCGGGCCATTTCATCCTTTGCACTGATTGCACTTGGTCCCTGCACTCTTTGCAGTCGACTTATTTCCTGCAGTGAAGTGACGAAGGACTTAGTGGCCGTTTGCCATGATTATTTTCTTTCCAAAGTTGAATTTTGGAAATCATGTTTGACCATAAAATTTCGGAAAAATCAGGAATTTTCCAGAATTTGGAGAACACCAAAATTTTTGTTTCCCTTTTTTCACTCCAAATCACTCAAAAAAAAAAAAAAACGAAAAACAACTACACTTTGTAGTCATACCCAAATACTAATTCTAATTTCCAAATAACATTTTCATTATGAAATACTACTTTTTTCAAATTTCACAATTTCATACCCGCCTAAACACAAGAACTTGAATAGAAACCAAGTGATATTTGCTCAATGTATCTGTTGACTAATAATAAAAGGTTCTCTTCTGTTTACAGGTAAAAATACATTTCCCCTTCCCCCTCCCTCTCTCTTTAATCATCTTATCTGTTTACAACGGCTATCTCAAACTACCTCCTGCATACGCAGTACGGACAAAACAAAACTAGCAAGTGAGTTTGCTGCAGCAAATTCTATTGAAAAATTGAAACCAACAGCATTTGGGAATGAAACACAAGAATGGAGGGGAAGGGTTCGGTAGACTCCTACTTTTCTTATAGGACTAATTGCACTTTTTGTCCCTTGCAAATTCCAAATTTTGATCCTTGTGTTACCTTACTACACAAATTTAACCTTCTAGGACGAAGAGCACAGTTGTGCACTTTGGTACCTCCCTTTAACAAAGCATTGCTCAATCTTAATCTAAAGGCTATTGGTATTGGTTCAAACCACTTAGTTACAAAATATAAACATATTATTGACACTAAAAATAACAAAGCCATAATTGATGAATTGAAAACTAAAGGTGATAGTTAAAGCGGGTCCCAGAATTTCAAAAAGAAAATAAATAAATTATACACTGATTAAATTCTAGTAGAAAAAGAAATAATTTTTTAAATTTTTTTCGAAAATGCCCCTGCTAAAGCAAACACGTCGATGGAGACGTGTATAAAGATTTGAATATCTGTCCTTAATGTTGAAAGAAAGGAAGCTGGCAACTTTTATTAGGAGCTGATTAGATTCATTTGACAATGCATGACATCAACTAATAGGGACAGAAACATGAGGATGGTAAAACAAAAATGTAGAGACTAGCTATTTGGTAAACGATCAAGTACCTGAAGCAGAGTGACTGCAATTTTATATTGTGCACATATTGTAGCTTGAGCTTTTATGTCAGCTCCACGAGATTGATCCTTAGCCAATGCTAAGAAGGCTTCATCGAAACAGGATAATGCATCTGGCAGCTGATTTTGCTCAAGATGGGCAAGACCAGTCTTGAAGCAAAGTGGAGCAGCAGCCCCACGAGGAACCTATGACAGAGAAAAATGCAAATTGTAAGAAAATGATGAGGATTCTGACTTGGACATACTTAACCCCAAGACTTTCAAGTTTCAACTGACACTACTGCTCAAGGACCTCCTCACTGGTTCTCTGTAAATCCTTGTCGTATTTAGTTTCTTGAACCCCCATGGAAGGAGAAGGTCCAACTGCTGGACAGTTTCAAAGAAAATTGTTGATTCAAAAGCTCAAAAATATTTATGTTGTATGTAATCATATAGCAATAGTTCATGGGCGCTTTCCGAACCATCACTTGTTTAATCCTGATTTGCACTGATAAAATCTAAAAATGAAGGGCTTTCTTGTAGTACTCAATTTTCACAGCATCCTTGTAGGTTCTAGTAGAAGAAATTTCCCTTCAACTAGGCCGAATCAACCATATACAAAATTGGTCAAATTAGATTTAAGTAAGCTAATTGATTATTCGAAAGCACACAAATCCATAGCCGAAGTGTGCATCATCACATTTTCTCTTACTCCAACGCTCGATATTCAACCATGAACTACTGACAACAGATCATTGAACATGGGCAATTAGGGGTCCTGAGGCTTCACTATACCTCCTACACTCCAGTGAATCAGAAATATCAACTAAAAATTACACAACGGCCTCACCAACTTAGTGAAGAACTGATAACAAAACCTGACTCTTAGATACGTAAATAAGCCAACTATCTGTGCTTTAATTTTACAGTAACCGCAAACCCAAAGCAGTCCTACAAAATTCTTCATGTACTATTATCAACATGTACGGTATTCAAAAGGGAAATTTTCGTCTTATATGCCAGCATTTGAAAATAAAATGTCGATGCTCACCATCAATCTTTCAGTTATTACTAATGATCCCGGCAAGTTCACTATGAAGCAGGAATTGGTCATAGTTTGGTACCATCAATTTCCTAACTATTTAAAAGAGTGGAAAAGAAAACTTACTTGTCCAGGACGCACAGCTTTTGGAGGAGAAGGTGGGTGTGCAGAAGGTTGTCCTGAACCTGGAGCTTCAAGAGAACTGAGATCAAGAGTTTGGTTGGACACGGGAGGTTTTGACATCTGAACATGAGGTTGCAGACCAGAAGGTTGAGTGAAGGGCTGCGGAGGAACACCACCATCAGGAAGACCCACCACATCAAGTGAAACAGGTCGTTGAGTAGCTTGAGGGGGGACACCACCATCAGGTAGACCAACATCAGCTGCAGATGCACTACCCTGGCTAGGTTGCATTTTAGTGGCTTCAGCAACTTGAGAATTTTGATCCAGCTTAGAAAGGTAAGTCCCAGGAGGAGGTAATGATGCTGCAACCTGGACGGAGGATATAGTATTCTGGAAGAAGTCCTCCGGAATGGGCCCTGCAGTAACTCCAGCACCCCCTGCCTTAGGAGCAAGATTCGGCATAGATGTAGATTGTGTCAATGAATTTGTTCCAAAAGGATCAGCAGATGTAGAAACCACTGGAGCTGTAACTGATCCATTGGTTGCAGAAGAAGGTTGAGGTATAAGGAGGCCACCAAGATCTGGGGATGAACCAGTTAAGGACTTTGTTCTACTGATCGGCAGGCCCAGCTGTTTTGTGGCCTCTTTTATTTTGTTCACGTCCACTGTAGCAGATGTAACAGGTTTGTCTCGAATTCTTATGTGTAATTTTTTCGTTTTTGATGTTTCTTCTTCATCACTGCTAGTACCGTCAGCAGCAGATCCATAGATTGATTTCTTGAATTCTTCTTCTGCTTTTGTTTGCTCATCTACCACATTAGAACTGGCAACTTTCTTGCCAAGGCTTTCTAGTCCCATTAACATTTCACCATCAGGCAACCCTTTGACCTGGTTAGCTGCCGATGCAACAACAGATTTTTGAGGCCCATTTGCTTTGTCTTCACCGTTTTCAGCTTTAAATGCTTTCACCAAACTATCTTCTCTCACTTCCACGATGTTACCTCTTCCTTTTATCAAACCTAGGTAAACACCTATGTGATCCGTGACAATAGATGGAATTGTACCATCATCGGTTCGCATGTATGGCATCACCTCAGCAGCAAGCTCCCACTGAGGAATGCTCTTCAGATTGGTTGGTGTCTTGATCTCCCAATTACCACCACCCCATTCTGGTCCTTTAGGAACCATACTTTCAGCGGCAAAATTTGCAAAGATACCTTGTGTCCACCCAGTTGAGCGCACCCTAAGGATCCTTTCACAATATCGTCGTAATTCTGGATCAGCACTTTCATCTTCTAGTTTCTGTGCTAGTCGCCGCATTGCACTTGGGTTAAGGTGGCATATAAATAGGTCAAGCATGCTTTCATAGTCTGATATGACTTCAAAAGTTTCTTTAGCACTGTCAAACTGCGCATATCTGCAATCTCATATAATAATCCCATATAAGAATGAATATTAAAAGATGCTGAAATAAGACGTGTGCATATAAATTTTGCACAAGTCTCCCGGAGAGTTGTCTAAAAGTTGGACGTGTAAAAGTATTGCAAGTATTAATTCAATCAACAACGTAGATGAAATCAAACAGCAAACATCACATAATAGAAATTGTATCTTATTAATTCACAACAGACCAATTTTCCAAACACATTTTAAAGCAGCATAATCTCCACCGTGGTATGATAAAACAGTTCTAATTAAGCAACACTCGAAAGTAGCAGCATTTTAAATACCAAAAAGTAGCTGCTGCTGTTGTCACATGGGTGCATTAATTACACCCTGAACCTAGTCTCCCATTTCTGTCATATACATTACCTATCCAGATGAATCAAAAACATATCACACTAGAGGTCTGCCTCAAATATCTGGAGTAAGCTACTGCATGTAGTTGAAGACATAGGCAAAGAGGCTGACATCACAAAAGTAATGGGAAGTTCCTCGACAAAAACTTTTTATAGTTTAATCAGTCAAGTGCCCTAAAATTAAACCAGAGGAATTGTTGACCGGCAAAAACAAAAAGACACGAAAGACTAAGATATCAATTTGCGTGACATAAACATGCATATCGAGCACGTCACAAGAACAAAACCAAATAGATATGGTACAAAAGATAGAGAAAAGGCTAGAACTTATGTGCATGGTTTCTTGCTACCACAATAGTCTATTTTTAATTATATAAGAAAAAAAGAAGCAAATTTCACTAATTAATAGAAGTGATGGAAAAAAATCTACTCCACATAACGGTTATATAGCTGAGAAAATATTTAATACATGCAAAATAGTCATATTGCTGAGATAAATAATAACAGAAATAACTTGGTGAAAAGCAAGTAGAAAAATCTCCAAGTATGATCTTCTAATTGGAACCACGATCACGTAGTTCAAGTGATATTTGATAATGGCTTGTCAATAAAGAGAACGTAAAACTGCAAATTGTAGGGAAAGTCCAAGCAGGTCAAACACCAAAGCCAAAAAGGGAAAGAAGAAAAACAAATAGCAAAGACAGGATGAAATGAATTCCAGGACAGAGAATATAAGTTTAGACAGAATTATAAAATATTGCCACGATTACATACTTTATACAAGCATATCCCAACTGACGAAAGCGCTGGAACAAATGTGAAGTTGGGGGGCATCTTGGATAATCTCTTGACCGCAAAAATTCGTCCTTTAAGACAGACAGTGCAGTAGAGAATCGGAGTGCCTTGATTGCATAGATACCTCTCAATACCTACTCAGGTTAGCAAATATTAACAAGGCAATACAAACTTAACACTACGTATGGTTCTGCATACAACTGGGTGTTGGGAGAAGGTAAAGTACTATTGAGTTGTTTCAAGTTTGTTAGTACATCTGGAGAAAGCAAAAGTGATGTGTTGCAGCCTTCCCATCCACTTCTGGAGGGCTTCAGTGCTAGCTAACATAGTGGGGTATCTAAACACTCCACATTAACTTCAACTCCTTTTTAACTTCCTAACCAAAAAAAAGTTGGTAAATAATTTTTACCTGAGTGAATTGTGGACCTGACTGGGATAATGACACAGCAAGATCACCACAAACTGGTGGACCTCTGGCAAGTATGTCAAGAGATCTTGGAGTTATTCGTAGACTGTCAAACCTTCATACACAAAAAACCACAAAATTGTCAAATATTCCTGCACCAACAAGCTTTTGTAGAAGCATTCATAGTAAAATTGCAACCAAAACCCAACAAGAAAACAGCCATCATGTTGAACAAGTACCTTCTGCACCCATTTGTATTCAACTGCTAAAGAAATTTGAAATACACTAAGATATCTGAAATATATATACCTTAAAATCTCTTTACAAATTTTGCAATATCCAAATTCCAAGAATGGAATGAAATGGGCTCAGTTAAGAGATTGATTAGTCTGGGTTTGGGCATGATTGATTGATTTTTGATGGATTCCAAGAAGACTTGTGACCTTTTTTTCAGCAAAAACACGTGGAATCAAGTTAAAATTGAGTTCTTCAGAATTGTCGCAGGCAACCAATAGATTTTCTCTTATCCTATTTATCAGGTCTTGCACACTCACAATCCACTGAAAATTTTATAAATACACTTCTCTAGCCAACTATTCAATTCTTGCAGCTTTTGGCAGTTGACCAGATACACTATAAAATTAGACCTCATAACCTCCATCAAAGGACACATCAACAACAACAACAACATACCCCGTGGAATCCCACAAGTGGGGTCTGGGGAGGATAAAATGTACGCAGACCTTACCACTACCTCATAGAGATAGAGAGGTTGTTTCCAAAAGACCCTCATCTCAAAAATATCATCCCAAAAGCAGAAAATACTAGATATGAAACCAAAGGACACATCAATGATCGAAAAAAAGCATGTGCCTATGATTAACTATGTAACCAACGAAGCTCTTAAGCAAAGGTGATACATTCGACAAAGCATTCCAAAAACAAAAATTAGAACTACTTGAGTCAATAACCACATTTTCCGGTTGGCAATATATTATAAACGTTAGCACCAAGAAAGAACTGACTAGTACAATCAGAACAGACGTTTAAGCAGCAAGAAAGAAACTAAAGATGCCACACTAAAAGCGTCAACATTTTTGTTTTTGAAACTGGTAACTTAAAGCATCAACATTTTGTAGAAGGAAAACCTTGAGGTTATCTGATATAGGATCTCTGAGAGGTCAAGCTTCTGTTCAAAATGTTGTTGCATTGTGGAAAACCCAACGAGGAGAGGTTCAAGAAGTCCAACAAGACAGTTTTTAATTTCAACCCCTTTCTTTTGCCTAGGATTTATATCTGTAGGGTTAGCAAGCAGCAGCCGATCATTCAAAGCTCCAAGCAGTACTGCACAAGGAAGTCATGCAGGCAAAGTAGTTGAGCGTCCAAGATTGCACAGAAAAAAAATGTAGCCAGCAGAAAAACAAATAGACCAGGATAGCCCCAAGCATGGAAGCATGTACATGCAGTTTGGAGCAAGACTTAAGTATTCACCTGCATTAGGCATACTAATTGAAAGTATAGTCCTCACTTTGCCATCCCATCCAAGCACACTAACAGCAGTGGCAGTGGAAAAAAGAAGTGCAGGCCCAAGCCATAGAATAGATCTATAGTATCCAAAAAGTTAAGAGTCCCAGCAAAATAGCCAACAGAAAGATAGTAAAGAGGCAATAAAAATAACAGGAACAATAAAAGGAATGCATCCAAGGATATTGAAGGAAGTCCTCTGTCAAACTTTGTGGAACTGCACGCCAATATATCTAGATCTGCTGAAACAATAAGCACCCTATGTGTGGTCAATACACCAGCAACATAGCCCCTGAGAGTTTCTTGCCATTGCACCTGGAAAATATCATACTTGAGAAGGAAGCAGTTCTTGGGAGGAAAAACATAACAAACAGGAACGGGACTCAATATGTGCAGATGCTAATTCTTGTATTGGAATTTTGTTAATCAAGACTTGATAGAGAGAAATATAACCTGAACAATTTACCTGGAGAACAATTTCATTTACTTTCAATTTGATAAATTTTCTTCCTTCCGCTTTTGTTGATATGTAATGGCCATCAGCATTTGAAAGGCGGTAATTTTGAACAAGTTTTGCCAAGCCAATCTGGTCACCATGGGAAGCAAATACCAAAGTTGATTCTACAAAATCAAAATATTTGGATCAGGATTGACACAGCAGATTACATATCATGAAACCCCTTCCTCACATACCTATTGGAGTTGAGAAGATGCGATGAACTTCAGTTTCGAACATAAACTGCATTGGACCCTTACTGGTACCATCAGTGTCAGTAGACTGGTTTTGATCAATTGCTTCATTCTTTTCATCTAATATTTGTAGAGCAGTTTCAGGCAAAATATACAAGGACAGTGCAGTCTTATCCTCATCAAGAATTGCATAATGATTCTCATTAGGACCAATAAAGGCAGCATCTAGACCTGGAACATGGCAAAGGAGAGTAAACTCATTATTTTGATACTTAACGAGTTATGGCAGAACTTGTTTACATGTTAAGAAAACAACACTAAAAGCTCTGATAGACGGTGAAAACCTTTAATCGTAGTTCCTTTACTATTAGCAAGTTGGGTATCAGTATTTTCCCAATAAAGAACCACTTCATTTGTGGCGCCACTGAACTCATAAACAATGAGGAATAGGTGCCGCTTTTTACCATAAATAATGTACTTTGGATGAAATTCTACATTTCCAGGAATCTGGAAGAACAACTAATTTGTCAGTTTCAAAAGTGCAATAGTACTGCTAAAGTATACTGCTTCAACATATTAGCTGAAAACAACAATTAAGTATTACCGATGCATAAAGCTTCTTGTAAACATTTTCTACTCCAGAAGACAGATTGTATGCCATAAGGTTTGAGCCTTCTACATAGAAAGCCCTGACAGGATAGTGAAGAACCCTGTTCTCTTTATTGAAAAAATTTAGATCCAGATGAAATGGCTGCACATAGATAGCTAATTAGAGGCTATGTCAAGCAAAACCATGAGAAGAGGATAGAAACTTAAATAGTGGATAATAAGTACCTGACAAACTGGGACATCTTTCAAATAATGTTTAGTATCCAGGATTGTGATGAGAGGTAACCGAGAAATTGGAGCAGTTTTTGCATGACCTTCCATAAAATGCTGCCAAAATAAATTCATAAGGTGACTTTTTCCTTATAAATATTGACTTCTTTTCTCAAAAGGCAAGTTAGTGTCAATTTGACTTTACAGAAATGTGCTTCAGAGGAATGTAAACTTTGAACAATGAGGCCCAAAGTGACCCCAGTGAAACATGACTGGTTCCTTAAATCCAACTTTGAGGAGTTCAATCAATGTCGGCATTATTTGCATACTGCATGCTGAAATTAGTTATTTAATTGCAATTTGTCTATGATAGTACTGTACTGATTGAATATTTGGTATTTTCTGAAATATTGTAAACTATGCACTTCATTTCTCCTTTTTTGCTTCAAGCCCCATAGACCTAGTAGGATTTTTTTGTGCTTTCACATTTAAAAATAAATGTCCTAAACTGCACACAATCATTTCATCTGTAATGCAACAATCAGATTCAGCAACACGATGGTCAACTATTGAGTTGATGATATGATATGATAAGACTGATTTATACACTCTTATGTATAATATTGCTTGCACGGAACTACCAGTCAAATCTAGTTCTAAAGGGGGGGTTTTTTTCTGTGAAATAAATGGTATCATTGATGGCATTAAGTAGACGCTTAATTACAAAAGATGTTACATCCAACAATAAACTGAGTGAGCCCCATAAAATAAACAGTCTACTCTAGGATCAAGGAGCTAACACAATGCAAAAAACTGTCATATCTACGTGGTATACAAATTTCTACCAACACTTTGTTCGCTAATTATTTAATTAAAAAGACAATTTATTTCCCTGGTTGATGGTTAAAAAACACAGTTAAAATGTAAATGTGTCACATCTCTCATGCTTAAAATTTTAAATCAGGAGACACACATTCAACATGGTACTAGAGCGGGCACATCTTGTAACTATCACTACTGCACGCCATAAAAATTCTCACATGATTGGCTCAAGAAAAAAGATAAACAGTACCAGAAGAGGCATTTTAAAGACATAATTACATGAAGTAATGTCTCATTTTAAGAACTTCTAAATGAGAAGGTACACAATATACACAATTCAATAGAACTCCATTTTTTCCTTAAAAAACTAATGAGAAGTGTTGAAGATGCAGATGTCATTCTTATAAGTTTAAAGATAATGAAAATATAAACGATATGGTGATACCTGGAATACTTCTACCTTAACAAAATTAAGTGAAACCTCCCTCCAATTAGAATGTCCCACATTGATTGAGGGAATATGTTGTCTCTTTATACGACTTTGAACAATCCTCACCTCATGAGCTAATTTTTTGTGTTGAATAATACTCAAGGTCCATTTTCTTAAAGGGTTAAAAACATTTTTTTCCTTGATTTTCCCAATGTTGAACTCCTAAATTACATTGTCCAACACTTAAGATGTCAAGCCTTAGGGCATGTGTGGTGTTAGCTCGTCCCACAATGGTTGAAGTGAATTAGTGCCTCCTAATAAGATAGATGTTTGGTAATCCTCACCTCATGAGCTAACTTTTGGAGTAAAGTTATCTAATAATCATTTTCTCATCAGCTCCAAATCATAAATATGAAGGACCTCTCCCTTTTACTTTAACATGTCACTACAAATGCCTCCTGTTGTAATAATTTACCACTCCCAAATGCATCAATAATGACATTCTTATTACTTGCTGCCTAAGTTGCTTGGACTCTCCAAAAATGTTGTCGCACCCGTGTCGGATCCTTTAAAAATACATTATTTTTGGAGGATCTTCCGCGTACCTGTCGACATTCTTGAAGAGTCCGAGCAACATAGCTTGTTGCCACTACCTCGCATATCCCTAACCCACTATTAACTAGCAATACAACTTCTCATACATTATGAAGAAAGTATGGTTTAATGATATGAAAAATGATTCCATTATTTTCTATCATAGAGAAGGAAAGTACTATTTTTCAAACAATCAATTAATCTCCTCAAATCTTTTCTTTGATAATTATGGTGTGTGCGAGTCACCGTTATCTCTGTGAGGTAGTAGTTAGGTTTGTGTACACTCTACCCTCCCTAGACTCCACTTGTGGGACTTCACTGGGTATGTTGTTGTTGTTGTTGTTGTTGTTGTTGTAAGTCAATTTGAATGCATGTTTGTTATTCCACAAGCTACATGCTATGGCCCACTGATACATAAGGTAACTTTGACAACCGAAGTTTAGGCAGATGAAAAGAAATCGTCCAGAATTTTTGTAGCTTCCTCAAAATTTAGGAAAGATCTATATAAGATAGGCCATACTTTCCAAAGGAAAAAAATATGAAACAAAGAGAAACTGGCTTACGCTATAAAGAAAAGCCTTTCTTGCTATATCCGAAATTGTGAGCTGACTTTGTCTGACACAAGAAAATTAACCAAACATTAGTTGTAAAAACCTTGTGGCAACTCAAATAGATAAGTAGTAAAACCTGAGAATTAAATAAGTAGACTACGTGAAAAAATAGCGAACCAACAAAAATTCTCAAAGAGAAGTAACACAACCTCGTAGTACAATTGCTGTTTACAATGAAAGATCAAGTATTCTAGTCAATGTACTAGAGTTGCCAAAATGGATAAACATGAAAAAAGGACAGGCTACATCCTACAAATGATGAGGGATAAGTAGGTTACTACCACATGGCTGATAAACTGATTTGCAATATATATAATTAACAAACGGACATTTATTAAAATGTGTAATATAGAATAAGACTACAGAGGTGAGGATCAGGTGTTCTTAGGCTACAACAAATATATTAAGCATACCAAGCACTTCAACCTCACCAAAGATCAGTCAAGCAATATGATGGAAGATGCCAGTAGCCTCACGCTACCAAGAAGACAAGAAAACCAGTCTACTAAATTTGGTATCATCTCTTCTGCAGTGTGGTTATCTTTTTGGAAGTCAAGATATATTTTCTACTTTCTATGTGACACTCCTGTGTATCTTCCATTGCGCTTATCTAACAGTAACTTAAGCTTAGTTTAGTGAATAGAAATGCAATTTAACCCTTTTAGCATTACTTAAACATAATGGAAGGCACACTTCCCTTACCGCAGTTTTTAGATCTTTTGAATTGAAAACATTAGCGACGACTAGCATAATTGGTTCGAACTAAAAAGAAAAAAATACTGTGAGCAGGAATTTGAACTTTGAATAGCTCTGTGATATTCTTTGGTTGGTTTAGGATCAAGGAAACAATTTAGTCATGTCATCCCTCGTCGCTTTGGAAAACCAAATAACTAATCCACCTCCTAAGTTGAAAAATTGTTTTAAGATAATTGTTCTTAAGAACAGCTAGATAGCAACTCTTTTTTTGGTTCAATTAAAATACGAAATCCAAAAGAGAACTTTTTTTTGAAACTGGTAAATACAAAAGAGAAGAGCATTAAAATGCAACAAATCAGTAGCTTACAAGTCAAAACGAGGGTATCCTGAATGTTACTAGCTCTGATAGAAAGTAAAAACTGCTAAGGCTTAACTCACCCTTTCAAATAATGTTCTTGCAGCTGCGCTTTAAGTTGGTGATCAGCTAATATTCCGGATGAACCAAGGGCTGAGAGCTTTTCCTTCAATACAGATGCTGTTCAGGATCATTAAGTTAGAACAACATATAGATCACTCACTTAATACCACAGTTATATCAATGTGATCACAAGACCTCCTATAACCACGTTTAGAGTACATTTATCCCAAAACACCATATTTTTGGATTACAGATTATTTTTTTCTTTTTGATGACGTATTGATGATCTCAGGCTCCCCTAGGACACATACGCTATACAGAAGTAGAAAAATTATAGAAAAGTATTATCCTCTACAAAAGACACACCATCATCTACACTAATAAGGACCTTGTAGGTCGCAGTAAAAGTTAACCAAACTCAAAAAGCAACATACTGATTGCAGATTCTAAGTGGAAAAGAAAATAGCAGCAATTAGCAAGTGCCTCTGTCAGTATCAATAGAAGGTCAGATGGGGGATAAAAGTAAAACAATTAAGAACACTAGGTGCACGTAAGCCTCAGAACACTCATCCCCCATCAACAACCCAAGATATGTTAAGCATTTAAAACAGAACCAATTACATGCATTGAAATATCATTACAAATTCTATTATTTTCCAAGATAATGTGCATAGAAACTACAACAGTTGGAGAGGTGCGATAGCTGACAAATATGGGGAAATGGAAAGGGGGTGGAGAATTAGAGATGCCACTATTCCTTTTGGATGTGGACCATAGAGAAACATATTGAAGTGATGGGATGATTTTAGTGTAAATATATCTCATTCAAGGTAGGAAATGGAAAGAAAGCCAATTTGTGGGGACATACATGGTGTGGGGATAACTTACTGAAAATTGAAATTCAGAGTTTGTTCGAAATACCATGCCAAAGAGACTTGATGGTCCAAAAAATTAAGAGAACACCAAGTGAAGACTTTATGAGATTTAGAAGGGATTTTGACAATTGGGAAGTGAGTGAGCTTCAAAGATTGTTGGCAATTCTACAAAGGCAAGTCATTTCGATTGATAACTCTGATGCTTTGTGGTGGGATTTGGGGAATAGTGGAGTTTTCTCTATTAAATCTTTCTATGAGAACCTTTTGGTTAGGGTCTGTGTGAAGCAATATGGATACCACAGGTGCAGAGGAAGGTGTGCTTTTTCTCTTGTTTAGCTGCTAGAGGGGTGATCTTGACGGCGCAAAATTTTAGAAAGCAAAAGGTTGCCTATGTCAGTTGGTGTTACATATACAAGGAGATGGGTGAAGACGTGGATCATCATCTCCTACATTGTGTCTTTACCATGCGGTTAAGGTGGGACATGCTTCAGTGGTTTGAAACGTTTTGGGCAATGCCAAAATTGTGGAAGACTTGGTGTTTTGTTGGAGGAGAAGGCGTAAGGCATGTAACGCGATTCCTCTTGGATTGAGTGGGTGGTTTGGAGAGAGAGAAGTAGAAAAGCTTTGAGGTGGTAGAGTTGAGTTTTACTCAATTGAGGAGTAGCCTTCGGTCTCTAATTTTCTCTTACCGCACCCATAAAGTTCTTTTATATAGGAGAATGGGTGGATTTATTAGAGAATCATGTCTTTTTGTAAATTCTTTACTTTTTGGTAATACCCATTGTATACCGACAGTTTTGTGGCCAAGTTTATAAATGAAATACTTTTACCTGACTTTTTAAAAAAAGAAGATATGATATTGAAATCTAATAAGCGCAAAAAATAAAGCACAAAGCAAAATTCTTAATTTAGAAATACCTGAAGATCCCCTTGCACCTTGCAGAACTGCAAACAATTGTTTCCTTCCATCCCTAGTGAAAGCGGCTCTATTTTTCTTATTGTCAGCACCAGTCAAACTCTGTAAACAAACACAGGAATGCCTGAGTGCCAACACAAGTCATAGGTACCTGACATAAATTGAAACACTCACCATAAAAAGCAATGCAGACAGATTTAATTTCGGGTGAACTTCTAAAGCCCTGATACGAGGAAGTGGATAAACTGCTTCTCCTCCTTGCTGGGATAGAATTCTAGGGATGTCAATGGATTCAATTGCTGCAAAAGTGTAGTTAACTTATCAACATATATCAACAACCGAAAGGACCACAAACAAGTAAAAAGAAAATGCATACTCCTTCTGTCTTGACTGACATAAATATTAAACGTTCTAACGTGAAATACATATGTTGTTAGTAGCAGGAGAACCCAGACCCCATTTGTGGTACTTCACTAGGTGTGTTGTTGATAGAAGTAGAAAGAAAAAGATATATACTCCCTCCATTTCAATTTATACATAAATTTATTTGACTGGACACAGAGTTTATGAAAGAAAAAAAGACTTTTGAGACTTGTGGTGTTAACTGCTAACCATGACAATTCGTTGTCATGACTTCTGAAACTTGTGATCCTAAACATGCCACAACATTTCTGTGACTATAAAAACTTCTCAAAAAGGGTAAAATGGAAAGTTAATTAAAATAATTTCCAAATTTAGATGGGATCGTTCTTTTTTTAAATGAACAAATACGGAAATAGGGTCACATAAACCAGAGAAAATAGCAATCATTGCTAGTTGGTTTGATCCAGAAAATACAACATAATGTCAAAAATACGACTTTACAAATGAATTTTGTATCTTAAAAGTATTGAAGTTATGTAAAATATTTGCAATTTATAAGTGGATAACACTTTCTGTTCTTTTGGATGTTCTCAAATAAAACAAAGAAAAAAGAGTACTATTTGAGAACAAGATCCTTGATCCGCATTGTTAGTTCTAAATTTTTAATTTTCGATTAGCACATGCCATCCTTAAATAAGGTTCTCTCTATCATTTCAATTTTATCGGACGTCCCTGAAGGAATGGTAAATGGAAGCCTGATGCATGAAGCAACCAACATTCATCCAGGGTTCGGGAAAGGACCACACCCCGAAGGGATGTAATGTTGGCCGTCTACCCTGACGCAAGCATTAGTGTTTGATTTCACGGCTCAAACCCATAACTTATAGCTCACACAAAGACGACTTTACTGTTAGAATAGCTTTGCTTATAATCTCACCCAAAAAGAGCCTAAACTTTCAAATATGAGTTTTTTGTTTTTTTCTAATCAAGCAAAATGAGTTTGCTCTTTGTCCTATTTCAGAAGGGACCCTTTAATCCAGCCTGAAACACCATAGAGAAACTTTTTCTATAAGTAAAAATACCTCAAAGGAAAACTTAAAATTGAGATCAACCTACGTTTTTACAAAATATCTGAACAGTTCGTTTAAAAATATTTACTACCTTGCAAGACTCTTAAAACAACTGAAGTATATTAGAAGTTCCTCATTCATGTCAAACAACTTCACCGAGGTGATCTCATGACAATTTCATCAGGGGTATCAAAGAATTGAGTGTACCAGCAGGCTCGAAAAAGTTTGTTTGGATGGGTGGCTTGTTGGGATTCAGTACCACCCTTGTTTTCCACACTTGAAGATTTCCATCCTTGGACAAAGTGACCAGCAATCGCAGCATTGGCAGCCAAGAAACTGATGCGATAGGTTGAGAACCTACTTGTGTACTGTTATTGCAAGCAAAACATTAAAAATTGCAATCCACCTATGTGAAATAAACGTAAAATTTAAATTTTTAAAATCAGAAATTGGAACTTGTACAATTGGAATTGTAATTGTCAGAGTTGGTTTTCCCAAGTTTAATCAGCAAAATACATGATTCCAGAACCCATTCAGGTGTGATTTTTATTTCGACATTTCCTTTCAGACTTCAGGGGTTATTTACCATGCACATATTTCTTTTTAAGAAAGCACACTTCAAAAGAAAAATGAGATCTCAGTGAAAGCAATATAACTATTGAATAAGACTGAGCTGTCTATGAGCTTTCAGAGAAGGAACCGCAACATTAGTCAGAAAATTCAGGGAGTAAGAATTGGCATATTGGTTGCAAAGGTCCTAAATTGAGCTAGATATGAGAAGACATCAGAAAATATAAAGATCACAGAAATTGTGAAATAAGAAATGTAAAGTCAGCCATAGCTGAATTGTACATCACTTACATTCCAATCATCATAGGCCTTTCAGTTGATACATCCCATGCAAGAAGAGTACCCCGTCTATCTCCGATAAAAAGCCATTCCAATGTTGGATGAAATGCAAATGCACCAGCACCAACCAGCTTGATAGTATTATCCACTATGTATGGCAAACAAAAGGACTTTCATGCAAGTTCCACTAAGTTAAAACTATCCAACTAAAGAGAGAACATACTAAGGGGCTCTTTCAAATCTCACATTGTAAAGTGTAATGTACAGCATATGTATGGATGTTATAAGCTCGAATCAAGCCTTCCGCGTAAGCTACATACTGAAATCAAAAGGGAGAGAAAGAAGGTCAGATCAAATTGGCAGTCACAAACTTTGCCAGTCAATCATGAAATGGGAGGCTTTAATTCTCTAAACATGTTACCAGAACAGGTAATCGAGGATGGCAAGCAAGATTGACAATAGGTTTCTTCAAGTCAGTCTTTATTTTTGTTGGTGCCTTCCCACCTTCCACAGTTCCAACGACTTCACAAGGAGACAAATGGATCAGAAACACTTGCAATAAAATAGCTATTCAAGTGTGAAGAAATGCTCTGAAACTAGCATTTGACTTTAGAAATGTAGCAAATGATGAAACATTTTTTTAACACTATGGTGCTAGTGGCATTAAAGGAAGCGCTTTCAGCACACACCTAAACAATCGTGTACTTGGGTACCCCGAGACTAGCATTTGACTTTAGGAATGTAGCAAATTATGAAGCTTTTTTTTTACACTGTGGTGCCAGGCTAGTTTGCACACACCTCAACTATTCCACCCGCTACGGCGCTACCTATTACCTTCCACCACAAGAAGTACCGTGCAACGTTGTCCAAAAGGCATAGATAAACCTGGTGCTTTTTATCCCTGTTGGGGTGAAACCCTAGTCTCAAAGTTTTGCAAACGACAAGACATCTGCACAAACCACCAAGTTCTCACTAAGCTTACCTGTGACCTTTCTTATTTTTTTAATAGGCTATGGGAATACAAAGAAAAGAACGATGCAGAAGGAAAGGAGGCTGCAGAATTGCTCTTTCAGGGATAGAACACTTCAAAGCATGAGAATGGAATCCAGAAGGACAAAATACCTCGTCAAGAAGACCAGAACAGAGAGAGATTAAGGCGGAAGTAGTAAAACGTTGCAGCCATTCGGTTAAACCACATAAAACTATATACTAACGCTCCCAAGGAAATACGGAAATGATGTGGTAGCGTTGATAGGAAACCACTATTGACTCAGCCATAATTGATGAATGCCAAAGGACTCTTTTGAAATGCACATCAGCATAACAAGAAGCAGAAAAACACAGGATAGATAATGCAAACATCGCTAAGACTGCAACCCAACAACCACATTACACAACTCCTGGATTGCTCTGCAACTCCCACTGGCTGGATTACATCTCTCATGTCCATATAAACCGTCACTCAAATGGTGAAATATCTATAATTAAAATACTAATAACCTTGGTGCTTTTAGATAATGAGTAAATTTTGAACCAAGGAGACATATACTAGGAGCAGTTATCAGCTAGAAATTACTTTTTAACTCTAACAATGCAAAAATATATATATATATGTATGAAAGAGGTGTGTACAGGCATGAGCTCCAACTAAAATTTTGACAAACCTGTCACGCTCATCCTACGATGGAAACCAAAGAATACAACAGGTTGAAGAGGAGTCAATGCAAGATGAACTTCAGTATCAGAAGAAATGCGTTCTGTCCTCTTCTCAGGTGAATGTAAAACACACGTTTGCTCTGCATCAAAATCGCACGAACGCATTGTACAATCCTGCAATAAGCAGCAAGCAAAATGAGTACAATTTTCCTAAATGCAAGATTATAGAAAGACAAGTACTGACAACAGCAATATCCTAGTTCAAATACCCCAAATACGGTACAAAGGAAAAAGTGACATCATTGGACCTTTAAACTCAAAAGTAAGAAACCATTGAAACTCATACTGGGGCAATGCCACAATTAAATGTTTACTAGCAAAAATTTATACCACAGATAAAAGAGGATAATAAAAATGCATGCTAGTCATTCTCAAAAAAAATATGTTTTATAAGGGGTTTAAGAATACTTATGGGAATATATGAACTCCTGCATGCAAAGAAAAAGGCCGGGAAGCAAGAGCATGGAATTCAAATCAAGAGTTCACTAAGAAAATGATAACGTCTTTTGAACCCCGCACTACATTAGACAATATGTGACAAGACATTGATAGGGAAACCCATTTTTTACCAAGATATAGCGAAACTTGATCTCACCGAGGACATGACCTCAGATAGAAAGGAGTGGAGGTCGCGAATTAGAGTAGCAGACTAATAGGTTAGTAAGGTTAGGTTGATGTCTGGCCTTGGGGTATAGTAGGGTAGTAGGATTAGTCGTGTTTTTATATCCTGTGTTGTCATTTCGTCATATATATGTTGATTTCTATCGTATTTACACACTATCATGTGCTTTTCGTTATTAGTTGTTCTTCCTGTTTCTTTTTCTTTCCCTTTTTTTCATATCTAGTATATTCTGCTTATGGGTTTTTGAGACGAGGGTTCCCAGGAAACAACCTCTCCACCTTGTGAGGTAGTGGTAAGGTCTGCGTACATTCTACCCTCCCCAGACCCCACTTGTAGGATTCCACTAGATATGTTGTTGTTGTTGTAGATGTAGGACACTTGCAGATGAATACACGCAAAGAATACATTTATACTAATATGAACTCTGTCAATCGTGCTGAGTATATATGGTTTAATTCCTGTGAAGAGCATTTTGCACATAACCTATATAACCAGCAAAACCCATGCCTTCTCATTCTTTTAAGTATGCGAACAATTTTTTTTATTTCGACAACCAACAATAGTAATCAGCAACAATATACCCAGTGTCATTCCACAAGTGAAGTCTAAAGAGGGTAGGATGAACCTAGACCTTAACTCTACCTTTGTGGGATAGTGAGGTTGTTTCTGATAAACCCCCGACTCAAAAAGAAAAAAGAAATTGAAGCAGGGTTGCAAGAAAAGAATAATAAACAGAACTTTACCAATTCTTAAAAAAAGAGAATAATATGACAGCACAATGGAAAGAAATAAAACAAATAACGCAAGATATCAGTACAGGCTAGAAAGGAAAAGACGAATAACAACAATAAAGTGGCAAGATAGATGCAACCAAAGAAGCAACAGATAACAACAAAACGGAAGTAGAAGATAATGCGCAAGTAACAAATAAGAATACTACTTAAGGAGAAAAGGGGAAGAGATAGCCCCATGTTTCTCCCATATAAAGGTGTTACAACACTCAGCTACTAACTAATTTTTTAGCCTAATCTTTGACCTACAAATTTTCCTATTTAGGTTCATGTCCTCGGTAAGGCAGAGGTGTGCCATGTCCTACTAAATCACATCTCTCCAATTCTTCTTCAGCCTACCTCTACCACCTCTTACACTCACTAGTGTATACGCCCACCTCCTCTTCACCCACCCAAATCATCTGAGCCTCATTTCACTCGTCTTTTCTTCCCCAGAGGCAACTCCCACTTTACTTCGAATAACTTTGTTCCTAATAATATACGCCCTCCATCCCATTTTATGTGTCACTCTTTGACTTGGCATGATGTTTAAGGAAAAAACAAAGACTTTTGAAACTCGTGGTCTAAAACAATCTTTGTGTGAATGTAAATCATTTCATTAAGGATAAAAGAAAATTTTTAAAGTTAAAATTATTTTTAATTCCAGTAAGATGACATTTTTTGGGGACAGACGAAATAAGAAAGAGTGTCACATAAAATGTGACGGAGGGAGTATCCTTTAGTATGCCCACACATACATTTGAGCATCTTATCTACGCTACCTTCATATTCTGAATATGTGCATTCTTAAATGGTTAGCACTTTGCTCCACATGTAGGTCTAACCACCATTCTATAGAACTTACTCTTAAACCTTAGTGACACATTCTTATCACACAAGTGTGTGAAATCCTTATCAATCTCCCTATTACCTTGTAGTATGGACCCAAGATGCTTGAAATTTTTTCTCCTACCTTGTAGTATGGACCCAAGATGCTTGAAATTTTTTCTCCTGAGTAAAGCTTGTGTATCAATCTTCACTTCCATCTCCATCTCATGCACTATGTCATTAAAATTACACTCTAGGTACTCTGCATTAGTCATGCTCAACTTAAAATCTTTAGACTCCAAGGTATTTTTCGAAACTTCTAGCCTTTCATTGACTCCCCCATTGCCTCATCAATCAATATCATATCATTTTTAAATAACATACAACATGGTACCTCTCTAAGGCAAAAAGAACTAGCTACGGGTTGAACCTTGTTGCAACCCAATCATAGCCAAAAAGTGTTATGTGTCACCTCTCATTGTTCTCGAGTCATGGCGCCATCATACATGTCCAAATTCCCTAATGTAATCCACTGGTAGTCTGGTACACCTCTAAACTTCAAACATCTCCATAGAACCTCATAGGGGACATTGTCGTATGCTTTTTCTAGATCAATAAACACCATATATAAATCCCGCTTCTTATCCTTATACTGCTCTAACAATCTCCTAACAAGGTGAATGACTTCTATAGCTGACCGTCCTAGCATAAATTCGAATTAGTTCTCGGAGATGCACGCCGATTTTCATCCTCATACTACCACCCTTTTATCCTTGTCTTTTCACTTGAGCTTTTCATACAAATGCTCAAAGGCTATCGTTTTAGCCATCATAACCACTAATTTTGATTCCTTCTTTCTTTTTCTTACACAAAGAAACAAATAACAAAAAGAAGAGGGAAAAACCAATAATTATATGTTATCATACAATTTCTATTGAGTATAATTTTGAGAAGCTTTTTCCTTGATTTCAAGGAATCTAATTGTAAAGAGAAAAGGAAACTAGAGTATCATAAGTGATGTGAAGAACTCCAGAAGGGCAATAAGTTGGTTTGTTGTTGCAAAATTATATGATTAAAAGAAACAAAAAAGATTTAAAAGAACAATAACAGAAAATTCCAGAGAGTTGAAATTCAAAGATATGATCCTTCAGGATATAGTAATAAATAACAAAAGGTACTTATAAAAAAAGTTATAAATAAAAAAGCATAGAGACAAAACACTGAATAACATAGAGATTCAATGTGCTGAATAGTGAAGAAAGACATTATATCATGCCTCAGTTTGATTATCCTTCTCTATTAAATTTTTTTAATTGTGATTCTAGTCGCATGTCTTTTCTTGTTTCTTACTATGCCATATGAATCTATAGTACATGCAGTTGTTTTGTTGATTGGTTGATGCCAGGAAAAAGGGATTATCTGAAATTTGTCACCTCTCCAAATTGGCATCCTAACTTTAGCCAATAAGATAGTCCTTCTATGATTAACAAATATCTTTTAGAATAATTTTTTGCAATTTATCGGAGCCAATGCACAGAAAAGAAAAGAGCTTTTTTTGTAAGGTAAAAGAAAGAAGAGCTAAATGAATGATATCTGATACTTTCAGTGGAATGCTATATGCCAGCAGCCCAGCACCCAACCCTTATCTCGAACAAAGAAAACTACAGTAATCAAATGCTCAGTTCAAATGAAAGTCTTTCATATTGTTGTATTTAGTGATCAGCCTTCCTAGACAAATAAATCACTGATAAAACTTAAGCACTGAACATTGCCAGTATATCACCATGTAAAGCATTTTCTCATGGTTTCTGAAGAAATAAGAACTGAAAATCCATCAAACTATTCCCATCCTAGAGAGAAGAAGCTGTTCAGTTAATTGTATTTGGGGATTCAATGTTAGCGCATGAGCCTAATGCCATGATTTTCCACCACACTTAAGTTCATCGCAACACCACTAGTTTCAAATGTAACAAGTGTTATCACTTGCAGGTTTTAACAGAAATCATTGACAACTTTGAAGATATTTATTGAACTGACCTCAAGAATGGAAATAACACAATGTCCACTTGTTGGACTATAAGCCATACGAACAACGGGGGAACCAATGTCTATCGAAGCAATCTTGCTTCCAGTGAATGCATCGAATTCTGCCCATTTAAAATATACTCAGCATCATCATACAGTGTATTAACAGAACATAAAGCATATGCGATTCTGTTTCAATTGAAACTCTATGCTTTCACAAAAGCTGTAAATAAGAAGGATGTTACCAATTATAAAGCTTCCAACGGCGACAGCGAGAAGCGCCTGAGTGGGATGAAATGCGGCGGCGTGAGGCTGTAATGACTTTGAACTCCGGCCAACATGCCGGAGATCTAAATGCTGTAGCGTCGCCCACTCCATTGATCCTCCCTAATTCAACTAACCGTGACCAATTTCAACGAATAGGTGAAGATGAACGGTTGTTGATTGAGGTTTCAGATCCAGATCATGAAAATGAACGGATCAAATTTGAGATCAGATCGTGAAAAGCTTTGATGACGAAAATTACTCTTGATATTAATTAATCTACAGAAAAAAGGTTGAAGAGCGAATGAAGAATCTGATGCGAGATACTTGCAGGATTGTAAGAAGAAGAAGAAGAAGAAGAAAGATAGAAATTCCTGCTTACAAGGAACACAGTTGCTGAGGGTTTATGGGCAAAAAGAAGAAAAAGTAGTAGTAATTTTTTTTTCTCAAAATCTTTTGTATATATTGATCTATTAATCTATTTAACAACCAGGTAATTTATACGCTCTTGGCGCGGTCATAAATACTCTCATTAAATTTATGAATCTAAATAATAAAAATTAAAAAATATATATATATAAAAAATATTCTAAATTAGAAAATATTGACGTTGTTAGTATATTTCAAGAACTTTTAACTAAAAAATTCTTTGTTAATAAAGATTATGATTGTGTTAGTAAGTTTAGAACCTAGATTAAGACATAACAAAGGGATATGATGAGAATTTGAGCTATTTTTGAAATTTTTTATTTATTGATACATGATAACAGTCAATAATATAGAAATAATTCACCTAAATGCACAATTGTTATGTGGAAAAAGAACAATTCGCCCAACTGAAAATTAATTGCTAGCAAAAATATTGCAATGCATAAGACTCAGAAACTTGAGGGTGTATAAACATTGCATGAATAATGGTACGAAATGAACTGAAATGACACTTAGCTAAATTCTCAATTCCTCGAACCTTTGCACGTGTACATGTACACAAGTTATAAAAAATGATGAAAAATGTTATCTGAGATGTACTTTTGTGAGGTCGAGCACAATTGGTGCATACAAAAATTCTATGGGAAGTTTGGTAACTAAATAAGAAAAAAATTATTCATATATTAATTTTCATGTAATTTATATGACGATTGGCAGGTAGATAACAAATAAGTTATTCATATATAAAATTAATACGATATTTAGTTGACAATTTAGAAATTCACATAAGTAACATATGTATAAGTTGTAAGAGAATCTACAGATAATTTTATATAGGATAGAAAGTACAATAACTAATCTTTATATAAATTAGTACATAGATTGACTCATAACTAATCACCACATTACTAATAACTACATGATTCTAACCAACAACAAATAACCCTTTTATTGTCACCTCATTATATGTTGTTTTGGAACTATTTACATGTCTAATTTTAGAAGTAGCGATGCATATAATCAATTACGGGGCTTTACCCCCCAAGCCCACAACATGAATTTATGGAGAGATTCATTCATCTTCTTTCCTTTCAATATTTGTTCCCATTCTCTATTCCTCTTATTTGCATGAGTTCCAATTTCATGTATTCACTCGTACATCCTTTCTCTTCGATCTAACTTATAAAGGGATTTTATATTTTGGATATAATCTGATATTTTGTAGTTAAAAAGTGAAGAAGACATGAAAAAAGGAGGGGTTCTTGGAGCTCTTCAACATAATTAATGGTGATTTTTTTACCAACATTTAAAAAAAAAAATTGGCTAAATATTGTTATTTTTCTTTCCCTCAATATGTCAGGTGTTAGATTCATAGGAGCAGATTCGATCACTAAATGATTTTGTGTGTTTAAGCAAATAGTCTATTTTAATAAGGATAGATTGTAGAGGTTAGGGTGCATGGGGTGAAATTTAGTGCGTTACTGCCCTCTATTATATGAATTTTTTAATAAGTATTTGTCAAAGGTTGTCTTCTCCATCTCGGATAAGAATTATCAATGTACCTTTCGATATGACTCTCTGCCTTCATATTTGTTCCATATGCATCGATTCGTTTTTTTCTAAAATGAAATTGTTTGATTTTTAGGATAAAAATAAGATCGTGTACCATAGACCTTTGTGATGTACGTGCAATAATCAATTAAAGAGAGCAAAAAAGGGAAAAAATGTGACTATTGAAGAAGTTCCAAGCAGAGGTGCGTGCCATATATTTTGTTGAGAAATTTTGTAAGTGATTTGTGGTGAAGAAAAAAATGAAAAAGGGAACTGACAAAGTAAACATTCTAGAATTAAAAAGGTCAGTAAATTAATACATAAATAACACCAATTAAATATGAAGTTGTATATCATTGCATGTATTTTTCACATACGAAACTTCTTCTTCTTCTCTGCTGATCATTTAATAAAAAAAACACAACGGAAGGATAAAATTATTATATATTGATCAGTTATCTTCTTCTCGAATATCAATGAATTTATTTATATAGAACAAAATGAATCGATGGATTTATAGAAAAAATGAATTAGGAAAAAGAAATCCATAGGAAATCAGCGGATGATCATGAAAGTGTATCGGTGAAGAGAAATGAGAGGTTATAAATACTTTTCTGTGCAGTGATTTTTGTATATTTTTTTCTATAAAGCGGCTTGTGTGTATTTTTTTTATTTGTGTGAAGACAACATGGAAGATACTTATACATATTTATGTCCTTCCGTTTGTGAAGGCACCGATTTGTAGACAGTCATATAATTACGACTTTCAATTTGTGAAGGCATCGATTTGTAGACAGACATATAATTACGACTTTCAATTTGTGAAGGCATTAGTTTATACAAGGAAGGGTTGTATGCAGTGGTTTGTAAATAGATGCAATTGTTGGGGAAAGCCATCATGCGTAGGAACAAGGAATTTGGGGAAAAGGATTAAGAGAGTGCCACGTAGGCAGATATATATATATAATATGTAATTACCAGTTTGGCCATGCTCATTTTTCACCTTTTTTAGAAAAAAAATCACTTTATTTCACAATCACCATTTAATCATAAATATTTTAAATATAATTTGAAATTATATTTAGAATTTGAAAAATACTCGAAACCTTTTTTTTTTTTTGCTTTCATTTTTATAAATTTTTCTTTACCAAATTATCCCTAAATTTTTTATTTTTATAAAATAACTTTATTTAAATTATGTTTCATATTTTTTATTTCAATTCAAAAGATTTCAAATAAAGTAAAGAAAAATACTTTCATGGCCAAATGCCCACAAAATTTGACCCAAAAAATATGGTATTTATAAATTTGTATCTATTTACATCAATGCTATGAATGATACAAAATTATTTAACCATTTTAATTGCACTAGTGTAAGCATCAAATTAAAGTAGAAAAATTTTAGATGTAAATTTGTTTTGTTAGGTTTGAACCATAACAGTGAGAAGTACGTCAGTTTAAAATGGTCAATTGTATAAATTTTTACTATTAACACAACTCAATTTAAATATGTTAGTCCAAGTGCCCAGTATTGTATAAATAAAAATAATAATTTAGTTCAAATTTTAAAATATAAATAAATAAAAAACAATATTAGATCAACTTTAAAGAGCTTATCTTTCTAACATTTCTATAAACAGTGAGTTATTAATTAAAAAAGTGGTCACATAAATTGAAAAGATTTGAAACTTTTAGGAACCTAAGTGGCAAAAACATAAAATTCAATAACATCTTTCCCAATTGACTTCTACTGTTTTCGGTATAAGTTTATAATTTAAAGTCATATGACATATAATATAGTTGAGATTCAAATTTAAAATTATATTTTTACGATTTAATTTTTTTTATTCTATATACTCATAAAAGTATAAATTTTTACTCTAAATTCAATAAGTTATTAGTATTTTTTAACTCGAGAGAAATACACATATAAGTTAAAAGAATATTTTTTTTATTTGTTGATTTTATAACGTTCAAGTTTATTGATAGTGACGTAGTTGGCTCATAGTTTAATCTTGTTTGATGTTGTAATAGCACCAACTATCATATTTAGCTTGTAATTCATACTCACAAGAGAAGAAAACCTTTTAAGTTTTCACAAAACGAACTGAAAACTTCTAACATTACGATTAATATGTTTCATTATTTGCAATTATTTTGGAGAAGGATTTGCACTTGATAATCAGTTTTCATTTTGCTATTTAAGTTATGTTAATTACTTTTTCTAAAATATATAACTTGTAATTAGCATTGACAAATGTATTTGCTCCTTCGTTCCTTTTCTTCCTCCTATTTTATCTTCTTTACATACCAATATTCCAAAATGCAATGAAAAACAATTAACATATAGATTTAAAAGAGAATTGTTCAAACTTAAAACCCATATATATTTGAGTTTGCAACTTCAACTCTTATTTTTCAACCCTAATCACACATATAAATACGTGTGTATATACTATATTTGTGTATCAGGACAGGAATAATTGATATATGTATACTCTATTGTTATACGTAAAGTTACAATTATATTGATAATGAAATGATCCCTTTTTAACAAAAAATAAAGATTATAAATCTTAAGATGACCTTCTCTGTCTAAACCACAAAAAAGAATTTGGTGAATTTAATTTTTGAAAAATATGTTTTAAAAAATTGCTTTTGGATATCTACTAATTATGAGCAAATTTCACAATTGCTACTATAAAGTATTTTAATTATGTTCCTTAGCTACTGTTTATCTAATCACACTTCATATCTATATATAGTTTTATTTACTATATTAGTATTTTTTTTTAAATATTTCGCTTGCTAATATACAAACATGGTAAGTATATACAAATATTATATATACAATTATGAATTGTTCATAACTTATACAAATTAAATGTATCAACAAATTATATACAAATAGCTAGCAGTTATGAATTTTTCATAACTTAACAAATCAAATGTATCAACAAATTGTATATACAAATAGCTAAGGTATACATATATAAATTCTAAGTTTATATAATTAGGAATCGAATTGTACAAATTCTAGCAAAATTCATCAAACTATAGACATGTACAATAATTAATCGAAACTATACCTAAAGTACATAATATCCACTAAATGTTTACCATTTTGCATAATTATTCCATATGAAAATATGATTTCTTACGGGTAATTTCTCTGGAAAAGTTAAAGGAATATTTACACTTTGGTCCTTAAATTATTAAAGAATTTTAGTTTTGGTCACTAAAATATTTTACAAAGCATATTTAATAGGTTTTTGGACATGTGATTTCATATTGTGAATTAAAATCATAAAATGAAATCAACATTTGAACATACGATTTCAAATCACGAGACAAAATCTCAAGTTCTCCAAAAACCTTGATTCGAGAATTTCATATAATGATTTTATATTTTTCAAATACAAAAGTTAATCCACAAGTTTATATTTTGTAAGAAAAAAAAATCACCATTTTATAACTAATCGACAATACCAAAGAAGTGATGAAACATTCACAAATTGTGAACACAGTGACGTAGTTATCAATGATATTTACTGTGTTAAATTTTACAAAATTTAATACATTACAATTCATGTTCAATTTTACCTTTTTTAGCTGAAATTCGATTAATAATTTGTATTTTTTTCGAATAATTGTATGATATGTATTATACATAAACTTTTGCTTATTTAGTAAGATTGTATAAAGCATTGCAACAATTTAAATAGTTTTCACAACCTTTTTTCATGTTTATGAGCAAAAAATATAACTTAAAAATTCAAAATTATATATCCAAACAAAACTTCAATATCATGATTTCATCTCATATGACCAAACAAATAATTTACAGCCTTCTAGAAAATATTTCCAAACATTAAAAAAAAAAACAGCATCTTCTAATAAAAAGTGTGTGTGTGTGATGGGGGATCAATTGGAAAATCGTGTCAATAACGCGTTATAAAAGAAAGTTAGTGTAAGCAAAATTTGGAACTAAAACAAGATAAAATGCACATCCACATGCAAGGGCTGAGGCCTTAAAGTGAAAAACTAAACACTTAACAATGAGGAGCTTTCTAGGAAGCTTCATTAATATCCTCCCAAGTATGGAAAGTAGAAAGAAGTAAGATTTAACAAGCATTTCACTAGCTCAAAATTTATCATAATCATATAGTAACGTTGACTGATTCAGATTATGGTATAATAAAGTCATTATACATTAATTGTTTCTTGGTCGAATTTTAGCATTATTTATCACTTTGTAAGAATCTCTAGATATGACAGTTAATAGATAGTGCCAGGAAGTTTCCGTTTTCCCCTCTATTTAAAGATGCATTCTCAATCAATTATCATCATACTTTCTTTTTCTATATGATTCTTTAAGTATCATGATCATACTGATCACCAAAAAGTGCTTTCCTATTTTATACTAAATTCCAAAAAGTTAGTGTACTTTTATGTACAGATCAAAGGGCGGATAAGAATAGTAATACTAGGATGATGGAGCTGGATCATGAAGATAATGGATCAGAAATTCATGACATTGAAGCTCAGGGGGGTTCACCCATGTTAATGAATGGTGAATTGGGTAATTATAATTTGATGCGGAGGTCGGCCCTCATTATTCTATCTACTTGCAAGTTCATTGAAGCTGGAGCAAGAATAGCATCTCTTTCTCGAGTGTCGTCTTCGTTGTCATCCTCTAACACAACCATTTATGCTTCTCTTCCTAGCTTTAATATTAAACATGGAGTATGTATATAAACAGAAAAAACACATACGAATATATAGAGAGAGATTTAGTTAAATTGATGATACTAATTATATATGTTTTTTTTTGTCTAATTAGGACTCGGAAGCTGGTGGAGAACAAATCCAGCTTGTTGAAATTGTGGCAGCTTCACCCGATGTTATTACTGTACAATCAAACAATGATCATGTCGAGGTTGATCTTCGGCCTCACGATCACATCATTCATCAGCAATGCTTACAATTTGGTGAAGAGATTGTGGAGGAGAAGAACTTGGATTCACTTCACAATTTTGAAGGAGTCAAGGGGAGTATTCATGATGTTGACAACGGAATTCATGTTGGCGACATTTCAGGCAGTCGCAAGGCGATAGACTTGTCTTGTCACATGCCGATGATCTTCACAGGGCATGGCCAATTCATGATCCGACAATTAGTATGCAAGGAACCAACTATTATGCTCCTTGTGATTGCCGCAGTATTATCTTTTGTCTTTGGAATCAAAGAAGAAGGTGTGCAGAATGGTTGGTTTGAAGGAGCTCTTTTGGTTGTGATTATAATTGTGACAGTCTCGTGTAAGTTAGCACGAAATTGGTACGAAAGACACCTTTGGAAGAAGCAAAAAGATCACAAAGCAAGGAAGAATTACAAGATTTCTGAAACGGACTCCAGTTTTTGTGCCTACTTTGACAAGTTGAACAATTGCATACATATTATTGGGTTGGTGATAGGAATTTTGATTACTGTGGTGGTGTTCGTTCGCTTTAAATTGGGCTGTAAAGATGATGAGAATGGATACAGATTGGAAACCAAGGAAGAACCAGCTGAAATTGCACGGATAATAAATAGCGTTAAGAAGGTTTTAACAGAATCGAAGGGAACAGTAAGAGTTTTGGTAAGTTTACTTGGTGTCACACTGGTGGGGATGACTGAAGGAGTACCATTTATTATTTCAGTTGCAATGGCATATTGGTATCCAAAATTTGATGTTAAGATGGAATCAATCAGCACCCTCTGTATAGAAAATGTTAGCTGGCTGAAAGAGCAAAAACTGGAAGTTAGTCAGTTTCTTCTTGACAAAAAAGATGTTACCAAGATACCACCAGATGTCTGCAGTGTTCTCTCTGATGGAATCGGTGTTTCCTTTCTGACTTCTCAAACAACCGACCAAAGAATAGAAAAACCAATATTCTGTTGGGCAGAGAAGAACATAGGTATGCAGAGAGACACTTTGGATAAGCAATTCATCATAGTGAAGAACACTGATAGTGAGATGAATCCTTTTGAAGGACCTTGCGGAGTCGTCATAGAGAAAAATGGAGATAATGGGAAAGAGTACTATTCACATTTTAAGGGCCGTTCTGATTTAATATTATCGATGTGTTCCAGTTATTATGACTTTAATGGTGAAGTGCAGGATTTGGATGACAAAACAAAGAGGGACTTTGCTCAAGCTAACAACAACAACGTGAACGTATCATTTGCCTGCAAACGTACTCAGGTTGTTGACAACAACAACATACCCAGTGAAATCCCACAAGTGGGGTCTAGGGGTACTCAGGTTGTTGAACTTGATGAAAATGGCCTAACATTCATCGGTATGTTTGTCTTAGAAGATACTTTCAACCTAGACAACATGAGGCAAGGAATTGCGATTCTGAAACAAAGCAAAGTGAAGATGATATTTGTCTCGGAAGAAGATGTTGAAGTGCTTTGTACCATTGGTGATGAAACAGGATTGCTCGACTCACATGATGCTCTAGTAGTTAGGGGCGAAGATGCTACAGAGGAAAATGTCGAGAAAATTTGCATTACAGGAAATTCCTCTCCCACGCACAAGCTTCTTATAATAGAGTGGTTAAAGAAAAGAGGTAAAGTGGTGGCTGTTGTAGGAGAACAAGCATCTGAAAGAAATGAAGTCCTTGAAGCAGCTCACTTTGGCCTGCCTGTGGTGACTAATTGGCCTGAAACTATAATTTATGTAATTAACAGCATCAAGGCAGGAAGAATTGTTTGTGAGAATCTGAGGCAATTCATCCAAGTAGAAGTAATCTTGGCAATCACTGGCTTATCAATAAACTTCATACTGGTTATATTAGAAGGAGATGCTCCGTTAACAATCATTCAATTGATATGGGTTAACCTTCTTGTGACATTTATTGGAGGGCCAGCTTTGCTAAATACTCAGCAAACTGCAAGACAACTAAAGGATGAGCCTGATATCAGACCAAAAAAACCGCCAATTACCAAGGTTATGTGGAGAAACATAGTTTTTCAAGCTTCTTATCAAACTAGTATCTTTGTATTCCTTCAACACAGAGGAAGTGCAATACTGGGCATCAGTTCAAAAGTTAACAGATCTACAGTCTTTAATGGGTTTGCTTTGTGCCAGCTTTTTAACATATTCAGTGCAAGAGATTTGGAGCAAAAGAATTTTTTCAAAGGTCTTGGTCAAAATTACTTATTTTGGGCATTGTCTGGGATCTATCTTGTGTTGCAGTTGGGATTCATTGAAGTAGAGGCTGTCTTTGTCTTTAATAACACGGCACGATTGAATTGGAAGCAATGGGCTGAATCCATTTTAATTGGAGCTGTAACATGGTTGGTTGATGTGACAGTAAAATGGGCATCACAATATATAAAGATTGACAAATATTGTGACATTGGAATTATTCACCTAGATAGAAAGTGGTTACAGTGTTGTTTTATCAGATTCAATTGCTGTTACAATGGACCAAGAAGTACATCAGATCCAGCTCTTGCTTCCTTGGATTCTGCAGGATCCACTAGTGGGAAGGTACTATACAAATTTATCTATACTGCCTAATTACAGTAAAGTTACAAACTAAAGTCTTTCCTAAATTTTTTTATTCAAGTTCTCGTTGTTGTTCTTTTGCAGGGCTGGATAACAAATATCACACGTCGTGTGCATAGAGCTAATACTTCGATGGATTAATCATATGTTGCAGCAACTTTACTTTTTAGTACATATTTTCCACTGTTTTCTGTAGGAGTTAGATGCACTTAGAGCAAAAATAATGTTGTCCCTATGTGACCTATAAGTTACAGGGTCAAGCCGTGAAAGCAACCATTGATCAGGGTGGACTGCTTATGTCACACTTTAGGAGTGGTGCGGTTTGGATGGTGGTTTGTTATGGTTTCATAATGTATGGTACTGTATCACATCGTACAGTACCGTATAATGTTGGTTAGATTGTATGAGTTACTACTATTTAATGATAATTTGTTGTTTGATTTGACTGTATGGTAACTTATAAATTTACAAAAATGTCCTTAATTATTATAAATATTAAATTTATCAATATTATTTTAGTAATTTTTTTAAAAATAAATATATAGAATGAAGCCGGGAAATATACAAGCTAATATATCTCCAATCCATATAAACAACACAAGAAAATAAAAAAGTAAGAACTTTTAAAAAAATGAACCTAAAAAAATTGACTAAAACGTGAAAGAAGAGACATGATGCGGAAAAAAAGTTTCAAAAGTTGATACGGAGGGAAATAGGTAATAAAAAAATAATACATATATTAGGATAAAGTTTAATCAAGAATAAAGGATAAATTATAATTATTTAACTTTAAATAAGGGTATAATTGAAAAAAAAATAAGAGAACCATGAAATATCATACCATATGATTAATGAAACAATCAAAACAATCATCATTCTCTTAATAACCATATCATATCATACCACGAAAAACCACCGTCCAAACAAGGTGTCAGTCAATGCGGGATGAATAATACACTATGCTACCGTTTTTAGCCTTTAGGGGCTAGTTAATTTATGTTAGTTCATCCATCAAATTTTCCGGTTTCTTATATGTACTGTGAATGGAGAAAAAAAAAGGTATGTTCTTGTTCTTATTCTTCTTCTTTTTCACTTATAACTAATTACAATAATGTAAACTGATTAAATAGTACTACTACTAATTTATACAGAAAGCAAGAATTTAAGAATTTCAAACATAGGGAAATTTGCTTAAAATCATAAAGGAAGCTAGTTAGTACAGATTCTACTAATTGTCTCATAGAATACCACACACATATATATATATGCAAAAATATAGCTTAATTACCTCGATCTAGTTTTTCTCAAACTTTGTCCAATGTATTAGAAGAGCTCTTGTTGAGGAGAAATTGACAAGCCAATAATGTGCCTCGAAGAGACTTTCTTCAATCAAGTCAACTTGCTAGTAGTCGTTGTTTTTATTACTAAATAATTAAATTGTTGGGCTATATATCACACATATATATTAAGAAAAAGAAATAAAGATAAAATTTTATCATGTTTTTCCATTTTTATCCTTCATTTATTTCTAATATAAAATTCAATCTTAGAAACTCAATTAATGAAGGGCAAAATTGAAAAAAATTTCAACATATCCCTCAAAAAGTGAACAATTCAATTATTTTGAAAACTAAAAAATTTCCCAACAATTCAATTATTTTGAAACAGAGGGATTATATATAGTCCTTACAATTTTGCCGACATGGATTTTATAAGTTTTTTTTTCTTTCAAATTTTGGACACATTTGTCTTTTACCTTGTGTGTCTTCAATAAATATTCAAGTGTGAAGTAGGTAACTTAGAAAATGTTAATTTCCATAAAATTTGTTACTCTATCTATTTCAATCTATATTACTATAAACTTTTCTTTTAGTTTGTCCCATAAATAATTTGATTTTTCATTATATTCTCATTTATAACCACATAAATATATATGATTAGCTTTAAACCATAAGTTTTAAAAGTCATTTGAACAATTTTTTTAGTTAAAGATGAAATAAAAAGAAAAAAATCATGTGATAAAAACAAACAGTTTGGAGGTGAGAAGTTGTAGTTAATTAAGCATGAACTCAAATTGTGAAAATGATTTGTGGAAATTGAAGATTTGAAACTTCGTTTGCTTCAATTACACATTCAAAATCACTATGTCAACTTAAAATAATATTTCACTTGAAATTAAAAGTCTAAAGGTAAAATTCCACAGCCAAAAAGGGTTTAATTATTACTACCTCTGTCCATCTTTACTTGACCCCTATACTATTTTAGGATGTCCAACAATACTTGTCCAATTTATAAAATCAAGAGATAATTTTATACATACTTCCCAATTTACCCTTATCATTAATTATAATTATTTCCCTATTAC